>JAPMLY010000524.1:95000-105000 GCA_026401115.1 Tetraselmis chui
AGTCATCAAAGATCCCGACTGTTTTCGACACGTCCTATACCGCCTGTCCGCCAGTCCATCACTGTAGACTCCCGCATATAAGCCAGCTCGGCAGCACTAGCTACGGCTATGGGGGCGATATGAACGCGATATGAATAGATAAAGTACTTTGCGCGAGGCTCTTCACTGCTTATCATCCGCCACATGCTAGTTTGCGCTGAAAACTTCACGCCCCAGCCGCACAGCCACGCCAAATCTCAGTCGCGCACATATACACGTTTTTGCGTGTAGGCCTAGCGTCTGCATGTTCCAGTAATAGCCCTAAGCGTATCGCGGTGTAGTCAACAAAGCAAGAGCCCGACTGTTTTCGGCTTCCGACCGCCTGTCCGCCAGTCCGTCACTGTAGACTCCCGCATCTAAGCCAGCTCGGCAGCACTACGGCTGTAGCGGCGATATGAACGCGATATGAATAGATAAAGTACTGTGCGCGGGGTTCTTCACTGCTCATCATCCGCCACATGCTAATTAGCGCCGCAAAACTTCACGCCCCACAGCACAGCCAAGCCAAGTCACAGTCGCGCAGTACACATACCAGTGCTTCTGAGTAAAGACATAGCTTCTGCATGTTTCAGTAACAACCCTAAGCGTATCGCGGTAGTATAGTCATCAACAAAGAGCTCACCGGTTTTCGGCTTCCGACCTTCTGCCAATAAGTCCGTTGCTGAAGACTCCCGCGAGAGGTCGGCAGCACTTCGGCTGTGGCGGCGATATGAACGCGAATAACCCGCAGTCGTGGGTACTCCCCGCGGAGGTGCTAGTTTCGATCGCGACTAAACTCGAGCCAACGCACCGCGGGGTGGTGAGGCACGTCAGCCGCGATTGGAGGGTTGCTGTGCGAGCGGTGGCGGAGGCCGGGGAGGGCGACGGGTTGGTTGACACCAGCAGCTTCCGCCTGCGTGCCTCCTCCTTGTGCGGTAGCTTGGACCTCGTCAAATGGGGAAGGGGGGCCCAGGGGTGCCCCTGGTCCCTAAAACAATGGATGGAGAAGGCAGCAGGTGAGGTGAATGTGCCAAGCGAGTTGTTGAATAAAGGCCCGGATATTGCTGAGGGGAAGCTGCGATATTGCCGCGAGCCCGCGAGAACTTACTATACAATAGTAACCTATCTTCGCGTTTGGGTAAATCGTCTTTTAAGCCCAGTTCTGCTGGTGCCCTCCCTTTGTTTAGATGTGTGTTGCAGGTATTGCGCATATAGATTAACACAACGACAAATATAAATGTCGAACGGGTAATTTGTCCGTCACTAACGCTGATTCTGCACGCGCCTTTGTCGGAACTTCTTTTAACGTTTCTTGCAATAAATTTAACCATTTTTTGTTCTTTTTGCAGAGACAGGGCAGTTGGAGGTGCTGGAGTGGGTGACAGAAGAAGGCTGCCCATTGACGGAGGCTGCTTGCGCCGCCGCCGCCCGTGGAGGCCAGTTGCCCACGCTACAATGGTTGAGGGAGCAAGGCTGCTCTTGGGATGGGCGAGTATGTCGCTATGCCGCTGAAGGAGGTCATTTGGAGGTGCTGCAATGGGCGAGGGGGCAAGGCTGCCCTTGGGATGAGCGGGTATGTTACTGGGCCGCTTTTGGAGGACATCTAGAGGTGCTGCAATGGGCGAGGGGGCAAGGCTGCCCTTGGAATGAGCGGGTATGCAGTGCTGCCGCTTGGGGAGGTCATCTGGAGGTGTTGCAGTGGGCGAGGGAGCAAGGCTGCCCTTGGGATGAAGAAGTATTTAAATATGCGGCTTTAGACGGACATCTGGAGGTGCTACAGTGGGCGAGGGAGCAAGGGTGCCCTTGGAATGAAGACATATGTAGTGTTGCCGCTGTGGGAGGTACTTTGGAGGTGTTGCAATGGGCGAGGGAGCAAGGGTGCCCTTGGAATGAAGACGTATGTAGTGGTGCAGCTGAAGGAGGTTATTTGGAGGTGCTTCAATGGGCAAGGGGGCAAGGTTGCCCTTGGGATGAAGAGGTGTGTACGGCTGCCGCTAAAGAAGGTCATCTGGAGGTGTTGCAATGGGCGAGGGAGCAAGGCTGCCCTTGGAATAAAGAAGTATGTATTGAAGCCGCAAAAGGAGATCATCTGGAGGTGCTGCAATGGGCGAGAGATCAAGGTTGCCCTTGGGATAAGTCGGTATGTTGGGCTGCCGCTGCTGGAGGTCATCTGGAGGTGTTGCAATGGGCGATAGACCAAGGCTTGCCTTGGGATGAATACGCATGTAGGGCTGCCGCTAAACGAGGTCATCTGGAGGTGCTGCAGTGGGCGAGGGGGCAAGGCTACCCTTTGGATGAGCAGTTATGTATTTATGCCGCTCAAGGAGGTCATCTGGAAATGTTGCAATGGGCGAGGGAGCAAGCCTGTCCTTTGGATGAAGGGGTATGTAATATGGCCGCTGAAGGAGGTCATCTGGAGGTGCTACAGTGGGCAAAAGAGCAAGGCTGCCCTTGGGATGAACAAGTATGTCGCTATGCCGCTGAAGGATGTCATTTGGAGGTGTTACAATGGGCGAGGGAGCAAGGCTGCCCGTTGGATGAAGAAGTATGTTGGAAAGCCGCTGATGGAGGTAATCTGGAGGTACTACAGTGGGCTAAAGAGCAAGGCTGCCCTTGGAATGAAGACGTGTGTACGGCTGCCGCTAGAGGAGGTCATCTGGAGGTGTTGCAATGGGCGAGGGAGCAAGGCTGCCCTTGGGATGAAGACGTATGTACGGCTGCCGCTAGAGGAGGTCATTTGGAGATGTTGCAATGGGCGAGGGAGCAAGGCTGCCCTTGGGATGAAGAAGTATGTGGGGCTGCCGCTGTTGGAGGTCATTTGGAGGTGCTGCAATGGGCGAGAAAGCAAGGCTGCCCTTGGAATACAGAAGTTTGTTTTGGTGCCCTTAAAGGAGGTCATTTGGAGGTGTTGCTATGGGCGAGAGGGCAAGGATGCCCTTGGGATGAGCGGGTATGTCTTGTAGCCGCTGGAGGAGGTCACTTGGAGGTGCTGCAATGGGCGAGGGAGCAAGGCTGCCCTTGGAATGAAGAAGTGTGTAGTCTTGCCGCTAGAGGAGGTCATCTGGAGGTGCTGCAATGGGCGAGGGGGCAAGGCTGCCCTTGGAATGAAAATGTGTGTGGGACTGCTGCTGTTGGAGGTCATCTGGAGGTGCTGCAATGGGCGAGGGAGCAAGGTTGCCCTTGGGATGAGCGGGTATGTAATGGTGCCGCTGTTGGAGGTCATTTGGAGGTGTTGCAATGGGCGAGGGAGCAAGGCTGCCCTTGGAATGAAGAAGTATGTAGTCTTGCCGCTATGGTAAGTCGTCTGGAGGTGATGCACTGGGAAGCATAATGTTGTTATTCTTGAGAAGCATAACCAGTGTGTGGAGATATTCAACTGGGCGAGGGAGCATGGCTGTCCTTGGGACGACGGATATGGATACATAGCCGCTCTCAAGCGACGATTTTTAAATGGCCCAAGAACCGGGGGGGGGGGGGGGGGGTTGAGTGCTGTCGCACAAGTTCGATGTAAAAGCCCCGCGCTTCTCGCACCGAAAGGTCGCCAATCCGCTCTCAAGGTTGCGACCACAAGCAGACAGCTGTCTTGTTTAACGCGGATGATTTGGAGTTGAGGTCGTGGTATGGACGCAACCAAATGTGTCAATCACATGAAATGAGGAACTTGCAGGCAGCAGTGCACCTCATCAGTTAACTAACAGCAACAAACGAGGGATTCAACTGAGCGAAATGAGAACAATGTTTAAAAAGTGTCAACATATCACGAACGCGGCTTGAAGAGTGCCTTCACCTGTGGTGTCATAATCCACCATATCCTAAATTGACTGTGGATGCACGTCAGTCTGAGTGCTATTTGTGTGATGGTAGTCAATCGCAACGACGTGGGGGTGGGGCTCGAGAGTCAATTCACAACGGGTCATACTCCAAAAACACAACTTTTTCAAGCTTTGTATACTCTTTCTCGACAAAGTGCACCGGCTGACATTATGCATCTCATTCAAGAGCCAGGCAGTCCCCATCACCGTAGTTGCTGAAAAATGTAAGCCATATTTTTAAGTGTCAGCATATCATGAACGCGACTTTAAGAGTGTCTTCACCTGTGACATAATCCACCATATCCTGAATTGACTGTGGATGCATGTCAGTCTGAGTGTGATTTGTGTGATGGTAGTCAGTCGCAGTGACGTGGGGGTGGGGCTAGAGAGTCAATTCACATCGGGTAATACTCCAAAACCACAACTCATTGGTTTGCATATTCTTTCTCGACAGAGTGCATCGGCTGACATTATGCATCTCATTCAGGGGCCAGGCAGTCCCCATCACCGTCGTCGCTTTAAATGAGGACATTTACTTCAAATAATTGACGGTGGATACATGTTAGTCTGAGTGTTACTTGTGTCATGGTAGTCAGTCGCAGCGACGTGGGGGTGGGGCTCGAAAGTCAATTCACAACGGGTCATACTCCAAAAACACAACTCAAGCTTTGTATAATCTTTCTCGACAAAGTGCATCGGCTGACATTATGCATCCCATTAAGGAGCCAGGCAGTCCCCATCACTGTCGTCGCTGAAAATAAGCATATCAACTTCAAGTGAACAATTTTAGATGCAGGGGAAAGTGGTGCTGTGAATCTTGTATGGGCACACGCAGGCAATGCACACAAGTCATAGTGTTTAAGCACGGTCATTGAGAGAGTGCTTGGAGTTCTCTGTCTCGTGCATCCAACACATTGACGTGGCTGTGCTACCGCCTCAAAAGTATGTCTTGCTCTGAAGACTCCTCCCGACAAAGCATTGCGAATTCAGTGCATGTGTATTTTTTTAATTCACAGAATATGTTAGTGTGACACGGATGGCAACACTTGGATTTGACTTGATCATTATTCGTTTCACTTGTATTCACACCCATTTTTGAAATGTCGCGTGCCTATTAAACCATGCAAACACAGTTAGTGTGGAAGATAACGTACGCAAACGTAGTTACAGTCACAGTCCCGCAAACGGAACAGTTAAGGCGACAACCAGCCTACAGGCGTGGTGTCGGGACAACAGAAGTGAGAGAGCTGTAGCCTAGCGACAGCTCTGTACCGAGTCAAACAGTTTATCGGTATGTCCGATCTAGACATGTACTAATCATATCTAGAATAGCTTACAGTAGCTATCTGCAACTAATACGTATGCGGTATTACTTACAACACTCCCCCTGCAGGTAGCTACGGGATGGAGCGTTGCATTGGGTCTTGTCCTCCAATGATCGCACTTCGGTGTCTTGCAAGTGCATGTCTTGGGAGGAGTTTGGTGAGCATGGTAGCGTCGGCAAAGCCTGTGAGTTGGAGGCTGTGGTCCAGGCCCCCCCCCAACGTCAGGCGCATGTGAATGGTGCCATGAAGGGAGCGGAGGACCTTTTGCAGAGCGCGCCAATGTGCCTCTGTGGGTGAGGCTTGGGCGGAGCCAAGGATGCGCAAGACCGGGGAGACAGCGGGGCGCGTGCAGACGGGGGCGTAGTGGGGGCCGCCCAAGAGACTGGGGTGGACATCTAGGTCAAAGTCGGGGGTTGCGTGTGTCGGTCGCCCGATGACTATGGGGTCAACGGTCGGGCGACGACGGCCACGGGAGGTGTGGTCGCCACGCTTGGCTTGGGAAGAGTGATGTCCATGGAAGGGTAGAGGTGGGCCACCCGGAACGGGAGAGCGGCCAGCCATTGGGGACGGCGGGGCGTACGAATTCGGGTGGTCACGGGAGGGGAGGACGCCGTGAAAGGGCGCCTCCGGGATGAGAGGTATGGGGTGGTGAGGAGCATATCCAACGGGGGGGTGGGGGGGGGGGGTGGCGAGAGTTGTTTAACCACGATGTTGTGATGGGAGGGGTCGCTGTGTAGGATAGAATCAGCCGGGGGGTATTGGGGGGGTGGTTGCAAGTGTTCACCCACGAGTTCGGGGCGCGAGGGCTCGCGGTGCGCATCGGGGCGGCGTTGTGCGACGGCGGGGTCGCCAACAGGAGCTGCAGCGGTAGCAGCAGACATGGCTGATTGTGCGTCCTGTGGGGCGTAGCCAGGCTGAGGATGCACAAGCAGGGGGAGGGTGTGCACGACGTGGCTGTCCCGAAAGTGTCCGAGGTGAGCATCGTGGCGGCGCCGAGTGAGAGGGGGGTGCGGAATAGCACTCGCCGCAGCAACAGCATCCTCGGCCAACTGCGAGTCGAACCGAGCTGTCAAGTGTGCCACTTGCGCAACAAGCAGCACGAGGGGATCCGGGGGGTGTTCGAGGGGGGGGGTGTGCACGTGGTGGCCCTCCGGAAAGTGTGCGAGGTGAGCGACGTGGCGGCGCTGAGCGACATGGGGGTGCGGATTAGCACCCGCAGCAGCAACAGCACCCGTGGCCGACTGCAAGTCGAAACGAGCTGTCAAGCGCGCCACTTGTGCAAAGATCAGCGCGAGAGTATCCGGGGGGTGTTCGAGGGGGAGGGTGTGCAGGTGGTGGCCGTCCGGAAAGTGTGCGAGGTGAGCATCGTGGCGGCGCTGAGCTACAGGGGGGTGCGATATAGCACCCGCAGCAGGAAGAGCAGCAATGGCGGCCGACCGCGAGTCGAGATACGCGTCAAGGCGCGTCAGTTGCACACGCAGCAGCTCGAGAACACCCTGGGTGGTAAGGACAGTGCTCTGCTGAGAGCCTGGGTCAGGGGAATGAACAGGTGCAACAGGCGGGTTTTTTTGCGCCATTTCGACAGAGGGCGAAAAAGAAAGAGCTGGATTAAAAAACAGGCAGCGGTAAAAACCGCTAGCCGGACTCGTGCCTAACAGCGGTATGCAAAGAGACGGCCTGATGCCCGCCGACCCCTCGGCCTGTAGCCCCGGGGTGTCTCAGAGCACCTTTTCTGTATCCTCCACCCAGTGTGGGGCACAAGTCGAGGCCAAGGCCAGGACAGGTGGAGCGTTGCGCTGATGGCCTAGTCGCTAAGCTGATATGGGAATAAAAAAAGGTAAGCTACGGCTAGCGTGCAACCTGTGGATGCGTATTCACCCGACAGTGCACCCCCCCGTTCTCCAGCTTGGACCTGTGTGCACCCTGTCCACACACGACGAGTGCGTCGGTGTGGGTGGCTGGCTATCTCCGGCGGGTGGCTGACTTAAGGGGGTGGTGGCGGGTTTTAAAAATCGCAGTTTATACTGGCGATACCGCCGACTACAAGTTGAAAGTACTAGGTGTCTATAGAAACTTGCCTTCTGCGGGAGAGCTGTCGATCGCAGCTCGCCGAACCAGGTTGTCGCGGGTGAGTGACGTGAGGCGGGGGCCCATAACCTATTAAACCATGCAAACACAGTTAGTGTGGAAGATAACGTACGCAAACGTAGTTACAGTCACAGTCCCGCAAACGGAACAGTTAAGGCGACAACCAGCCTACAGGCGTGGTGTCGGGACAACAGAAGTGAGAGAGCTGTAGCCTAGCGACAGCTCTGTACCGAGTCAAACAGTTTATCGGTATGTCCGATCTAGACATGTACTAATCATATCTAGAATAGCTTACAGTAGCTATCTGCAACTAATACGTATGCGGTATTACTTACAACAGTGCCACGTATAAAGTTGACAAATATCGATTAATTACACTTGGTTTATCGATGGGGATAGATAGCTGACAGTAAACAGTGTTCGGCAAAGGTAATGGCAATGCAAATCATACAATAATCTACACCCCACTTTCTTTGGGATGCTGCATGTGCACTTTTTCACTTGCATCAAATGTTGGTGCTACACGGATTGCAACATTTGGATTTGACCTCATAAATATACGTATTATTTGTAGAAAGTTAACAACTATCAATGAATTAGACTGGGTTTATGGATGGGGGTAGATAGCTGACAGTAAACATTCGGCAAAGGTTATGGCAATGCAAATCATTCAATAATTCACACCCCACTTTCTTTGGGATGCTGCATAAGCACTTTTTTCATTTGCATCAAATTTTAGAGTTACACGGATGGCAACATTTGGATTTGACCTCATAAATATACGTATTATTTGTAGAAAGTTAACAATTATCAATGAATTAGACTGGGTTTATGGATGGGGGGGCAGCAGCTGACATTAAACATTCGGCACAATCAATGGCGAATACAATTCGTTTATTTAGACCCCACTGTCTTTGGGATGCTTGCACATGTCGTGATAGACATGTATTGCTGCGTCTTAATTGGATAGCGCTCGAGCGCAATATGTCGAATCGCCGTATTCATGATTCATGGGGAGATAATATCTTTAATAATTGGCACTGCCTAATATCATTGGCACGCAACTCTTGGAATATTCTTGACGACTATTATATGTCCAAGCCCACCCCCGTGCTTGTAGCACTTTAACATAGCGATACACCTTCCCTTGTGTTGCTTTACAATGCCAAATATGTCACCGGCAGATAAATCATCTGTCATTCACATCCATTTGATAGTACCACAAGCAACCAGACAATTCAATGGCATTTCCATCATCTGAGACAAATACAAAACCTACGTCAGAATCGTCTCTAAACATCATTGAGAAAAATCGTCAACTGTAATGAGTACTCCCAAATGTCCCCGTTTGCAATTGAATCGCATTGCCGCTCCTCCACCATATCGCGTTGCATTGCTGACTATTCAACAAATCTAGATAGAAAAATGAATGTAGCCCCCAAATAATGTATGATCCCCGCAGTTGCTTTGTGGTTCAATGCGGGGGATGAGGTAGGGGACGGTGATGAGCGGCACCTTTATACAACGGACGTATTGAAATCTCTTACTGGTCGCTTTTACATCACTGCCCTCCGATTATTGTGTTCAGCATGCACACCTTGTGCGTGTGTGCAGGGGAGGGGGGTGCGTAAGTGTGTGTGTGTGTGTGTGGGGGGGGGTGGATGAATAGGCTACAGGGACCGAAAAACCCGCAAATACGTATACAATATGGTTGAAGTTGTGTTTCGATGTATGTCGCTGTCCTGAAGTGCAGCTCATAAGGTTTATTGATACCATATAATATTGGTAGTGCGTGTATAGCTTTCACAACTGCAGAGGTTGCTGAGTTATCATCAGTCATGCGGTTTCACGTGTTACATTATTCGGACAGGTGAATGTGTTTGCATCGATTTGATGGCAAGGTCGCCTGTTATTGTAAGCCGCTTGCGCTGCTGCTGCCGGTTGTGGCCAACCTACTACGCCGCAATGCATCAAAGCGCAGGGATGTGAGTGGGATGAACGGACACGTGCGGCATCATCGCAGGGTAGGATACGCTCTGGATATGCTCAAGAACGGCGCCCGCCGGCGGCGCAGCGGCGGCGGCCCCGGAGGGGGGTGCGCTCGCAGGCCCGTCGGCATCCCCTCACCTCCCCGTGGTGGGCGCTGGAAACCCCGTAGCCGTGCCAGGCCTGGCACGGTAGGGGGCTAAGAGGGCCGACAGCTCGATCCGTGGGATCAGCAGCTGTCGGGAAAGCCCTGTACAGAGGGCTTTTGAAAAAAATAATTTCTGTGCACTACCGGCGCCAAGATCTCCCGCTCGGCCCGTCCGATATGTTTTTTCGCGCACAAATACTCCTAGATACAGCCTTACGTTTAGGAGTGGGACCTGTACTACGGCAGCGTTTGATGGCGAGGAGGGTACGGCCGGATCAGCGGTGGGAGGCGGGTGTTGGAGCTGGTGGTGGCCAGCCGGGAAGCAGCGCCAGGAAAGGGCGCTCGCTAGATATCGACCAGCCCTGTGCCGGTCGAACCTTGCCGAGGGGTGAGGCAAGACATGGCACATGACGGTGGCTAGTCGCAGGCGGAGGAGCGGCTACAAGAGGCAGCGGCGATCCTCAGGATCAGCCGCCGCCGAAAAGCCCTGTACGGAGGGCTTTTTTCGGAAACTAAAACAATGTCCGTACCCGGCGTCGAGCTAGTCGGGGAGCAGCACCAGGGTAGGGCGCTCACTAGCGCGCCGCTACGTCGTCCAGCGTCATCTCCCGGGGGGAGAAGTC
>JAPMLY010000524.1:115000-175000 GCA_026401115.1 Tetraselmis chui
TTAGGTTTTTTCTTCCTTTCTTTCTTTTTCTTGCTTGGTGGCCTCCACTGCTTTTTCTTGTAAGAAATTTTTGCTTTTAGCTATAATTTTATCATTCGCACTGTATACGACCACGGCCGCGATAATGATATCGCTAATTGTCACCCAGAAAATTAAGGAATGATAATTATCATTCCTGTATAGGAAGGGGGTAACGCGCACGGGAAGATAATGTATTTAAATTTGCTTACAAGAAGAACCAGATGAGCACGGACAGGGAAAGTGGGAGGGGAAACAAGAGGGCAAGAGTGACAAGAGGATCACGGAATCCAAAGCACAGCAAAAGGAAAGCACTACATTGTGCATAAACCTAGCAGATTATACTAAGGAAACTCTTAAGCCACGCCGAGAATGCAACACTTGGAGGCGACAAGCGGCGCCTCACGCGCCGCTCGAGGAAGCACGGGGACGCTTGCGGCCCATGGCGCGGGTGAAGAGCGCCGTGGCCGGAGAAGGCATCCCAGCCGAGGAAGAAGCGGCCTCCGTGCCGTCCGCAGCGGCGGACAAACCACGCAAGACGTTGTCCGCGTGAGCAACATGGACGGCGAGAGAGACCTTTCGACGCCAGGAGGCCAACAACTTGCCCACGTGCATCCCTTTAGATGCGGCTGCCTGCTTGGCTAGCTCCGTCAAGAAAGCCGTGGCGTGGCCGCCAAGAGTACCAAATTCCGTGACTGCAAAGGGAATGAAGCGGATGTCGGGGCGACTCCTCAACCCCTCCGAGTACTTCTCGAACTTGGTCTTCTCAGCACGGCGGAGAGCGACTTCGGGTGACGGGGGGCTAGACACGCCGAACAAACCGGAAACCACGGCATCAAGGGCAAGTTTTGAGCCTCGGATGCCGTGATAGTGCAAGACACCCACATCCGCGGGGAGACCGTCGTTGCCGTTGGGGAGTTGAACTAACATCGTGGGATCTGTGAGGACCTCGACGCCAACCCCGAGTGCGCCACGAACCTCGGAGATGATTTCCGCAAGGGCCGTCACTAACCAAGAGTGAGCGGTGTGGACCGAAGCATCTCCGCCGCAACGAGCCAAATGGTCCGCAAAAGCAGTGGCCCACGCATCATCCGACATATCAACACCCGCCGACGAGAACGCACCCCGCATAGCTTGAACCGAGAGATGGCAAGAAGCACAAGCAGTGGGGGAGCGTAGAGAAGAGAGGATGCGAGATGAGGGTAGGCCGAAGATGCGACAGACCGCGACGCGGAAAACTGCGTCGTAGTGCTCAGGGAACTTTTCACGGAGCTCGCCCAGGCGACCCGAAGTAGGCGGGTCCGAAGCCAAAAACGCAAGGGCGCCGTGGCCGAGACGAGATAGAAAACGCCTAGACTCCGGCCGAGCGCGGTTGGAAAACGTGGGAGCGAGCTTCGCGAAGCGAAACAAGTTGACACGCTCACTGATGTCGGCTTGTAGCTTTGGAAAGATGTCCGTGGCAAACGCAGAAAGAGGGACGAGCGAGGGTAGGCCATCAAGGGACGGGGCAATCTGCTGGTTGTTTGATCGGGCTTCGGCAACGCAGCCTGCGCGAGCCACCGTTGGACGTTTCGGGGGGAGCATCGCTAAGGCTGTGGTTATCAAAGGTTCAGACTCGGCGAGAGCGTGAGAACCGCACGCAGCGTCTAAGCGCGCCCACGACGAAGCGAGTTCTAACGACCACATGGGTTCGTTATCGCCGTCGTCTCCGTCCGGTGTACCATGCCTACGGGACACCGCTGTGGTCATAATTTATTTCAGCTGAGATAATGTATTTCAGCATATATTTGTTCATTTGATGAGGGCACTGTAGTCTGTCTGTAGATCGACAAGCCGTACCCGGGTATGGTAGCCGTCGACCCTTAGCGAAACGTACCAAATATCCGCATGTTCCGCCATCCTCATAACCGTACAGGCCCAACACTCGATTCTATCGGTTGGACATACGAGGTTCATGTTCGGAGCATTTCTGCTTGACATGATCGCGCCAGTGCACCTGAGCACATCCCAAATGCAAGCGCGCACATGCTACCACTCGCACGAAGAACTACCCCAACTGCTAAAGCCTATAGACTGCTCCCTTGCCGGTCATCATACAATGGCCCAAGAGGTTAAGGAAGGCAGTTTTGGATTGTATGGCTCAAAGGTCCGCTTGCGCGTACGTTCGCAAGCGGTCGACATGACACATCCCTACCTTGAAAAAGTGCACTTTTGGGGGGTGGGTCATGCGGGGGGCAAAACGGCTTTTCGAGCAGGGGGGGGGGGCGAAAACGATAGAAGCACGCATAGCATGAGTGCAATAGAAATGGACACGTACTAGGCGAGGGGGCTCGGCCGGCTCGCCTAGTGGCCGGCTTGGGCGCCTGGCTCGCTTTAGACTTGGGATCGGATACGAACCGGCAGATATCGAATTAGTTTCAATGTAAAGAGAAAGTTTTGGAGAAACCGATATATATATATAATATAGGGATTTCACGAACATTTACATGTGATATTACTACATTTACAACCGAGTATACCGTCCATAATACATTAATCTTACAAATTTGAAATTAATTTTATAAATCGTGACGATATTATTCAATTATTACCGATCTGAAATGGTAATGATGATAAAATGATCCTTGGTAATATCACAGTAGATTCTATCAACCGTAAATTTAGTCGCCATGATTCACCAATAATTGAAATGCTTCACGTTAGCCGAGAACTCTCACGAGGGGGGCAGGGGGGGGGGGCAGCTGGGGGGCAGGCGCGTATGAAATCGGGATGTTATCCCATGGATAGATCCGCGCCATTGCCACTGTTAACGCCATTTCGGTTTGTTGGTGTAGTTAATGCAGTAGCAAAATCGCCGCGCATTGCCGTGCATGGAAGGCAATACTTCTGATAGACTAGTAAACGGGGCCTGACTTCGGGGCACTCCCGTAGTCCCATACCGTACCGATCAGTCGATCATTGGATTGGTCAAGACTACGGGTTAACAGACGTTGTAAATCATTCTCGCTTCTGCCACGCTTGTGGTCGGCACAGCTGCCCGGCTGGATCTGGACCAATGGACCATTTCAGTTGTCGTTCGCTGAGTCCCTGGCAGTCTGCTTTTGCTTTTATGTTTTAGTCATTCTCCTGCTGACCTGATCGGCTGACCCCCTTCGGGCCTTCTCATTTAGTCACCTGTTTTGGCCAGTTTGGCGTAGCGCCGTAGCGTGATCTTTACCGACTACCGGAGTACCGGCAGTCTGAGTCCCTGGCACTAGTCTGCTTTTGCTTTTATGTTTTAGTCATTCTCCTGCTGACCTGATCGGCTGACCCCCTTCTGGCCTTCTCATTTAGTCACCTGCTTTGGCCAGTTGGGCGTAGCCCCGTAGCGTGATCTTTACCGACTACCGGAGTACCGGCAGTACAGCACGCGGTCACGATGGTGACGCAGCGTAAGCGTCGTAGAGTGCAGTGCGGCGTCTCGGGATGTGTATTTTCGTCTCGTGCCGATAAAAAGGTTGCGTGGTCTAGTCACTATAACCGGAAGCATCCCGGCGTGCCAGTTCCGATTCCGTCTAGCCTTCAAACTGCACCAGTTGAAGGGCAGAATACGCTTGACCAGCTCGGTGTGACTTCTGTCGCTACCCAGCAACGTTCTCCCGAGCAGCCGCCTTCTCCGTTTAGGCCGGTTAGTCATGACGTTGGTGCTGGAACCCGTGGCGACACCGCCCGAGATCCAACTGCGATGGATTTTGACTATCCTGTCACGGGCAGCACCTCTCCCCGTGTCGCTAGTGAAAACGTGTCTGCCAAAGTTGTATTGGAGAAACTAGATATGATTCAAAAGGCACTGGAGGCTATTAGGTCGCGTCCGGTTGATCTCGGTAGTTCCGCCTTGGTTGAAACTCTATCGCAAGCACTAAAGATTGCGTTGGGTGAGGTCCCTGGTACCTCAGAGACTCGTGCGACTGACCCTCCGCAACAGAACCAGCCCGTGCGAAATGCAAAGGAGCTCGCGGAGAGTTTTGGATTCACTTTTTGTGAAGACGAGGACGGACGGAAGTCGGTTACTTGCCCTACCTGCTCGCAACGCAAGGGGGGCGCATTCACCTTGAAGTGCTCTGACCCACGCCTTCAGCCCTTCACCGACTGCGGCAAAACTGGACGAGCCATATCAAGAGCAGCACACATAAGCGAGCCGTCGAGATGCGCAGTGATCTCGACAAAGAGGCAGAGAAGAACTACCAGATTGGACCCAACTTAGTGCGTCTTGTGCTACAGACTCTACGGGAGGCAGGCTCTCGCCAAGACTTCGAGAGGAAAGTCGCCGACTTTTATCTGATGGGCGGTCGTGTCGGGAGGTTCAACCACTCCGAGAAGTTCATGGCGAAGATGGTGCAAGCCATGCATCAAGTGACCATTGACAATGTCAGTAAATTTCTGAAGAGGACTGATCCTGCTACTGGAAAGCCACGAGTGTTAGCTGCAACGGCGGACAAGGTCACCGAACAACACCGCACTGGCCAAGCTGTCGGCGTGTTGATGTTTGACAAGGGTGAGGTAAAGGCTGCATTTGTTGACTACATCCTTGCTAAGGATGGTATAGGCAAGGGCCTTGCAGACGAGCTGATCCAAAGTTGTATGCATGACACTTTGCGTTTCACGCGGGAAGAGCTTGCTCAACAGTTAGTCGGATTTGCCGCTGATGGTCAATACTTCGCTAACAATGGTTCTGAGGAAATCGCGAAGCAGTTGCTACCAGAAGTAGAGCGAAACGACCATGCAGCTGTGCAACGAATGATGGAGTGGCTATTGTGCACATGGGATGCGGCACACCGGTTGGAGCTCACCATCGGTGATGTGAGGAAGGACAAGATGTGCGTTGCTCGGCAGATCAATGTGTGTGCTGATGCTCAACGTGAACCACCCTCTACGAATGACGTGGATGAGCAACCTTCCGGACCACAAGAAGCTTCTAATGACTCATTAAGGAGAAGTAGACGAGAGAGGAGGCCAACTGAGCGAGCGCGGAACGCGTTCAACAGCAATGCATTGGCTGGAGTGGCTACCGAAGGCGATGGGAGACATACGGATGAGCAAGAAGCAAGTGAGCAGGCGGAGCTGGAGGGCGATCTTCCGGAGGTGAAGCGGTATGCACTCATCTCCCAAATGATCTCTGATATTTATTCGAAGTTCAACTACGGTAAAGGTTTCGAGACGCTCATCGACATCGCGAAGGAGGAGGAGATCGTTCTGTATGCATTGAAGCGCTTCTGCGACACTAGATTTGCTCAATCCGAGCACAAAGTGTACCAGAATTTTGTCAGAAACTACAAGGTGTTACTGAGGGCGATCCGAGATAAGGTCGCCACGCCCAGGCGGAGAGGAGGCGGATGCAAGGGTGGATCGATGACTGCCTTTTGGATTACAGGTTCATGGGAGAGGTAACCTGCCTTGTCCCGCTGCTCGACAAGTGCATGCATCTTAGCTTGAAGATGCAAACAGTCAATGTCATTCCGTGGGAGCTGCTAGCTTTTGAGAAAAAGTTTTTGCAAGAGATGCGAGAGATGCGAGATGCCTTGAGGGCGGAGAAGGGCTTCAGCGTAGAGCACTTCCCGGCTTTGCACAAACCGATCCACGGTCGGCAGCCTGGCGAATCTACCACCTACGCGGACTTCCTTGAGACGGGGACTCTGCTGGGTGAGCAGTTGCGGATTCACTGCGATACGTTTCCGTCTAGCGTACCGTCGAACACACAAGAACAAGCCTATAAGGATCTTCAACATCTCATTGCGGACTGGATCGACAATATGATGCACTTCTTTGAGGTTCGTTTCATTGATGATGAGCATGAAATGATTGCTGTTGCTTCCAAGTGCATGGACTTGAGGTTATTCTGCAGGCCAACCCTACCCGGCGGCCAGTCACTCGACAGTTACCTTCACAACGTCGTGAAGCCCCAATTCAAAAAGGTCTGGGAGTGGGCGCACAATGTTGGCATCAATGTCGAATCCTTGGAGGATTCATTCGCTGCCCTAGAGGTTTTGGCCACGCGTCTGCATAAGGAAGTGACAAATTTCTATGAAGGCGCTGCGTCTAGTACGGCACGCCACAAATGGGATGATGCTGGTGGGAGCATTTCTGTCTCTGGCGTCGACATCCAAAGGAAAGTGCTGACTAAAAGAAAGTGGTATGATGGTGCCAGTGCTTTCCTTTTCATCTATATGATGGTTGTACTTAAGATTGCGAATGAGGCAGTGGTTGAGGGGATGTGTGGGTGTGTTGACAAGCATGCAATCGGTTCGCGTGGGCTAAAGTTCGAGATGTATGCTTACGAGTCCATTGTGCATTTCAACATGCCTGCTCAAGGCCAGTCTGACCGTTTTATTGCCGCATCGTTACAAAAGTACAATGAGATGTTCCTCCACGGCGCTCCATTGCGGTTTTATTCAACCGACAAGCAGCAAAGGCATTTGTGTTCCAATGTGTCGAAGGTGTTGGACAGATTGTTTCGTGTGATGTCCAAGCTTTCTTTCATGTAAATGAAATTCAACTATTCAAATGCCTTTACTCTCTATTTTCAATGTACTGCTAACCATGTTGTGATGATGCAGAGATTGTACCAATGTAGGGCTGGGACAATGACAGGAGGCAGACTTCGGCTGCCTCCATGTTATGTCATCCCCTTGCCACCCGGTGTTTCTGAACACCTTTTTTAGATGGAATCCCGACCTGCCACGGCGCCTTCGGTGATGCACTGGTGCCTTTGTTTGCACGTGCAATGATTACATTGATGATATTCGTTTTCAACATATTTTTCGGACAGACTAGAAGTCAAGACTTATTTTTCTTTTCCGGTTTAGCCCGAATGGAAAATTGCGTATTTGGTTTTTCGGATAATTTATGTGTTATTATTAATCATTTCGATGCTGCCTTGATTGCCCATTTCTCAGAACCTTTTCAAATTTCAGCATTATTATAATAACAATATCCGGACAATAATAATTACATTGAATCATTAGATCATGTTACATTTACAGGTCACTAAGTCAGAATTTGTCTTTTTCGTAAAATTGTTGACATGCAATAAAATGCATTGGCCGGTAAATGAGCGAGCCAGCGAGGTTTTCAAATTTTTTATTAAGAAAATATGCCTTTGTTACATAGAAATTAAAAAACAATTCTGGGGGGGGGGGGCCTGGATGCCCCCCCCCCCCCCCAGACCCCCCCCCCTTCGGGTGGGGCCTCGCGCTGTCGCGCTCGGCGTGGGGGGGGGGCCCCCGCGCTGCGCGCGGGGGGGCGCACGGTACACATCGAGAGAAAAAGAAGACAAACTGGAGCTTGGCTTGTGTGTGTGTGTGTGTGTGTGTGTGTGTGTGTGTGTGTGTGTGTGTGTGTGTGTGTGTGTGTGTGTGTGTGTGTGTGTGTGTGTGTATGTGTGTGTGTGGGGGGGGGGGTGAGGTATGCAGTGTATGCAAGGTATGACGCGATGTGGCTGTTAAGGACCATATCAGACCCTTCATTGTCCGTGTCGCGAAAAGGAAAGGAAGTACATCTCGACATTCATAGAGGAAACAGCAATTGCTGCAACAATGAGGATCCAAGGGCGTCGAGTAGTCAAGTGGCAATTTCTCTCACGTTCATGAATCGATTTCACTGTACGGTATGTTGGAGTACACCCATATGTACTGACACCACTAGTACGTTTCTACATCACACGGGTACTAGCAGCAGTATTAGATACGATATATGAATCTCATCTGTCATCTGTCAATGACACCAACAGTGACGATTCATAACGGTGCTACTATAGTTGGAGCAGCAGCACCACCGAGGAGTCTGTCCTTGCAGCCTGTCACCACATGCTGTGACCAGACTACTTAATGGCACCTTGGGGTGTCACTTGTAACCATTCTTTCTCTCACTTTCACCTTTCAGTCTCACTTACCTGTGCACCCTTTCATAGGTTATGGGCCCTCACACAAAGTAGTTTTGGTAAATAGTCAATAGCTCAATTGTGCTTTTGCCAATCCACACCTTTCATTGTGTGACTTTATCTTTCCTAGATACACTCTCAATATTTTCCTCTCTAGCTCGTCAATCAGCTAAAGCGCTCTACTCCACCATAGCGATACAGACCTCCTCCTCTTGAACACGTACAATATTTTCTTCCTTAGCACATCAGTCTGCTAAGAATACTCGGCATTTCAACAGCCACATCATCTCCTTTCAAGCCCTAGATCTCAGCCTTACCATAGTGAAATCCTCACTGACGAGACTCTAATTTCCGATTCGACCAACTATAACATCATGGCTTCATCTCAGTCGAATATGCCTGAGGAAGATTCTGCTTCAATAATTGCTGCGTTAAAGGAGCGCCTGTCGCTCCAACCACAATTTCTTCACCGTGCCCTAGATCCGCAGAAGGCACCACCTTTACCTAAAAACCCAGAATGGTCTGACATGATCGCGTGGGAACAAGAATTTTCGGATTTTGCCTTTACCCACAGATTCGGGGAGGCCCTTACAGCTCACGGCTCCGCTGAGCAGCAGCGCAACCTCTACCAGAGCCTTTCAGTGGCAACTCGCCCATGTGCTATCGCGAATTCCGTGGTCAAGCAAGAGCTCCCTATGCCTGCACGAGGCTCCAGAGCGCACGACAGCCTCACTCACGGGACTGACGCGTGGAACGGGTTACTATCGTGGATCAAATTGGAGGAGGTCCACGCACTGCGACGCGCCACTGACTGCCTCAACAAAGACCAGCCACCTTCGCAAAGCATGATCGCCTATGTTCAGGAGAAAGACTTCGCGAGGCGCGACATGTTACGCCTTGGACTCGACTGCAGCGAGAAAACATTTATGGAGGCATACCTTATTCCCCGTATTTGTGAGACCACATACAAAGAGCTGAGAGACCTGGTTATGCGCCGCAGGCGTTTTCATCCAGAAGACTCGTGGTCGGACGTTAAGGAAATCCTCCTGTCCGATCCCGCTGCTCAACGTACTCATACCATGCCGCCGGAACAACCTTCAGTAGTGTACATCGCTAGTGCACCGGAGGAACGCCCACCTGCACCGTCACGCAACATACCCCGTGCTCAATGCACCCGCTGTGGACGCCCGGGACATTCCCATGAGCGGTGCTGGCAGACATCATCCCGCGACGGAAAACCACTTCAAGACAGGGCGCCCATCTCACGCCCGACCTCTACTTACGAGCGCCCTTACCAAGCAGGCCCGAGACCTCACATCTCCAGCTCCGAGCCTCCTGCAGCGCGCCCCAACATACTTCTTTCAGCTTCAGCTCAGCCGACCCCCCATACATTCGGTGACTTCTGCTTCATGATGACTGGTCCGCCTCACCCACTGATCCGACCAAACCGGACAAATTTTTCGACAGGCGTCCCCAACCCCAACTGTGGAGCCCCTTCCAGTGTACCAGAGATCGCTGCGAGTATAGCTCCCACTCCTCCCACAGGTGTGAAGCTATTCGATGATGACAAACCGAGCTTACTACCCTCCAAGGGAATCGCTCTCATTTCTGGTGAGCACTCACCTGATTTACCTTGTCTCCGAAGCCTGCCGGTCAACAGATGCGTATCCCACATAAAACACTGGGTGAGCCTCTGCAGCAACGGGATGGTTCCCATTCTTGAAGGCCACCTGCGTACTGGAGGCAGCATCGCTTTATTTTCAGCCTGCGAAAGTACTGAGACCGCCAGACTCATTCTACAGCACCGTCTCAACCGTCTCCATGATCAGTTTCCGGACAAGTTTCCTCCTTCAGCGTCGATTGGATGGGATTCGAGACTGCCTCACAGTCTCTCTCTAATACGCTCTCAACACTGGGACGCAATTCCCAGCGTTGATTTTCTAGATGCCGGACCCTGCAGCCTCCTACCGACTTCAAGAGCCCGAGACAAAGCCTCTCCAATCCGATCCTCACCGCTCCAAGATATCCTCTACAACATCAGATTTTTGCACGACTCGCAGCAATCAACTCTCACCTACATAGTGAGCAGCATGACTAGCTCGCTGGACCTCCCTTACGTTGTCGCGGCGTTGGGAGCACCGCTACGCCTTGAAGCTGCCTCTCTTGGCTCGACAGCTCATCAAAGTATATCACTATGGACCAACATGGGGCAGCACTGGGAACTACTCGACCACTACCTTTGCAACCGCCGCCATGGAAACAACATATCATGCCTTCTCACTGCCATCGGGGTTTTACCTCATCAACTACGCGCTTCTCCGGGACAGCCCCCTTTTCCAGCCTTCTCGGGCCACCGGGGCAGCCGCAACTACCGTCTACATCCAAGCGGCACACCAGGCTGTGGCATGCTCCTGGACGAGCGCAACCGGTATGTCGAACCGCCGATTATCGTGCGCGCTGCCGCCAAGGGCTTCAACCCACACGACATCAATCTCCCGTCATTGGATGCTAAGGAGCTAGACGCTACCGTCTTTCCTCACATCAGCAGATGCCTGGACCTCAATGTTGCCACATGGATCATGTCAGCGGCTCACCACACCCCTCCGGGAGCCCGGCCATCAGGATCAGCCTATTTTGCCCAGACAGACGCTCCACCCCGAGACCAACTTCAGATAGTGGATGGTGGAGCCTCTCAGTTCATCAACGCAAACCGTCACGAGTTCCACGATTACGAGGCACTTCACATTGACTCAAGATACAAGCTGCGAGGTGTACTTGCTACTGTATATGGTATCGGCACTACTAAGGAAGTGCACACCACTACGACTGGAGAGCGCATTTCCACCACTCTTTCCAACGTTCTCCACGCACCGGATTTTGTCCAATTTGCTCCCCATGGCATTTCCCGTCTCTTCAGCCAAGGGCGAGCCCAGGACGCAGGCGCCAACTTTAACTACGCGCAACAGTGCACGATGACATTGCCCTGTGGAGCATGTATTCCCATACGGCGTCTACCTGAATGGGGGCTGTACGGCCTAATGGTGGAACCTATAGTCCCTGCTCCCCTATGCGTGTCTCCACCAACCATCATGTTGGCATCGGCTTCATCAAGGGCTACTGCTCAGCTCTGGCACCGCCGACTAGGCCACATTCACGCTGAAGGTCTTCGACGCACTGTCTCCCTCGTTGATGGCATCCCGGAATCCATGACCAAGGCTGAATTTTGCGGACCGTGTGCCATGTCCAAGTCCAAGGTAGCCAATATCAGCAAAATACCCGGCTCCAGAAATTACCCACCATTCCACACTATCAACATGGACTCGTGGGGACCTGTCGAGCCTTCTCTACAGGGCAACAATCAGTTCTTTGGAGCTTTCTGCCGGAGCACATCCTTTGCCCTTGGTCGCCCCATCCGATCCACTACGGAGATACCTCTTGCTACCGAACAGTTTCTGGAGGCCATTGCAACCTGGGGTTATTCAGTCGTGTAAATTCGAGCCGACAACGGTGCTACTTTTCGGTCAGCTGCCTTTTCTAAATTGTGCTCAGACCATGGCATTCGTCTGCGCTTTTCAGCACCCTACAGTCCACATCATAACGCTCTTGCAGAACGCCCGTGGCGTACTTTAGCAGAGATGACAAGATGCCTACTCGTGACAGCGGGACTACCTCATTCTTTCTGGCAGATGGCATTTATTCACGCTGTATTTTTGCATAATCGGACTTATCGTTCTGGAGTGGATGGAATACCATTAACCCTTGCCACCAACCAGACAGCGGACCTCAGCTCTGTTCGCATTTTCGGATGCTCAGCCTACACTCATGTGGATTCAGCTCTGCGCAAGAAGCTTGACGACAAGGCATGGAAGGGGATTTACGTGGGATGCTCCCCTGATTCCCCAGCCTGGTTAGTATTCAACCCATCCACGGGCAAGATTATTGCGAGCCGGAGCGTGGTCTTCGATGAAGGGGAATTACTCAATAATTTCACAGATGGCCCCTTACATACCGACGAGATGAATCCTCTTATGGAACCTCAGGATGCTGCCAGCATTCTCTACGACCGCCGGGCTCTTCCATCTGCACCTACACCTCAGGAGACCCTAGACATCTCTAGTGATTCTGATGATATGGACGTGATTGACTCCCCTACTGATCCGGCACCACCAGATGCTGCCCTGTCGAGACTTATGATTATTCATCCCGCGGACCCTACCCCTCCTTCAACATTAAATCTCGATGACGAGGACGATGATGATCACGAGACAGGCCAAAGCACTACGCCTCTATCTCCTGTGGCCCCTCCTCCACTTCTTCGCAGCGACCGTCCCAAACGAGTTCCGCTACGCTACCAGACCGACGACTCTGTGTTACTAAATACGACACACGACAGTGGCTCTGATCCACTTCTCCCTGCGTCCTACCCATCGGACTATGGCCACTCTGCTCTCTGGACGTCTGTTCTACACAATGAAGCACCAAGTTTACTACACCGCCCCACTGTGGCCACTGTTCTTCTCGCCGATGACCCTCCATCCTTACTACCTTCGAGCTCTAATATACATATTCCAAAAACCATACGTGCTGCCATGCTATCTCCTCAAGCCGACAGATGGAAAACTGCGATCAAAACCGAGTACGACGGCATCAAGAGCAGAAATGTCTTCAAGACTGTACCTATCCCGGCTGGCCAGCGTGTCCTCAGCACTAAGTGGGATTTTACTCTAAAACACAACAAGGATGGCAGCATTCGCAAATTCAAGGCCAGATGGGTTGTTCGCGGTTTCGATCAGCGCGCTGGTCTGGACTACGACAAGGAGTGCCTATATGCCCCGGTGGTTAGCTTCACGTCAGTCAGGATAGCCCTTGCCCTAGCGGCACAGTGGCAGTGGCTTGTATACCAGCTGGACGTGGTTGCTGCATTTCTATACGCTGAGATCAAAGAGGGACTCAACATCAGCCTTCCGGAGGGCTACAAGGAATACGACGACAACGGGAATGAACTCTATGGACGTCTGCTCCGCGCCTTATACGGCACCAAGCAAGCCGCCTATGAATGGAGACAGAAATTCGACAAATTTCTTAAAGCCAACAGATTTGTGCCTGCCTCTGGAGATCCAGGTGTATACATTCAGTGGTCTGATTCTCTACATGTGGCGGTTATCCTTGGCACTATTCTCGTCTATGTTGATGACCTAATGGTGTTTCCCTCTTCTGAGGACTGGATGACATCTCTCCGTGCTACCATCCGAACCACCTTCGACATCACTGACGAGGGTGTTTGCACATGGATACTTGGCATGGGTGTCGACTATGACCCCCACGGTAACATCACCCTGCAGCAACACAAGTACATCACCGACATGCTTACGGAGTTTAACATGACTGATAGCAACCCCTCTCTTCTTCCTTGGAGCCCGGGAGCCGAACTTACCTTTCATGACGGTGATGTTGCACTCAGCCCTGACATTCCATACAGCACCCTCGTGGGCTCCCTCCTCTGGACGGCTGTCTGCACTCGCCCAGACATTGCCGCAGCTGTGTCCTGCCTCTGCCGCTACGTTTCCCGGCCCAAAACATGCCATTGGACTGCCGCCAAGCGCGTTCTGCGTTATCTCAAGGGGTCATCATTTTCAGGCATCGTGTTCAGTCACCATTCTACGCCCATTGAATGCAGTGCCTTTGTGGACTCAACATGGGGCAGTGACCCGGCTAGTGTTGTATCTGTCAGCGGCCAGCTCGTTTGCCTTGGCCCAGTGGGGGCTTCTCACACACCTTCTGTCGGCACAGCCCCTATTTCCTGGCGTTCCGCTCTCCAGACTGTTGTTGCCCAGTCCACATGCGAAGCTGAATACATTGCTGCGGCCTCAGTCAGTCAAGAAATTCTTTTTGTTCGCCAGCTGCTCACCGATCTGGGTTTGAACCTACCTGGTCCCACACCTGTGTTTTGTGACAATCAGTCAGCAATTCGCAACGTCACCCGCGGCTGCACTTCTCGGAAGACAAGACACATCTCCCTCAAATATCACCTCAGTCGAGATCTGGCGTCGAAGGGGATCATTCGCATGGTGTACGTCCCCACAGCTGACAACTGCGCAGACCTGCTCACGAAGCCCGTGCCACTGGCTACCTTCAATCACCTACTGGGAAAGATCCTTAATAAGTAATCCAACCTTTTCTTTTTCCCATTCTATTCTCAGTACATGTTGGCTGAGTGGGGGTGTTGGAGTACACCCATATGTACTGACACCACTAGTACGTTTCTACATCACACGGGTACTAGCAGCAGTATTAGATACGATATATGAATCTCATCTGTCATCTGTCAATGACACCAACAGTGACGATTCATAACGGTGCTACTATAGTTGGAGCAGCAGCACCACCGAGGAGTCTGTCCTTGCAGCCAGTCACCACATGCTGTGACCAGACTACTTAATGGCACCTTGGGGTGTCACTTGTAACCATTCTTTCTCTCACTTTCACCTTTCAGTCTCACTTACCTGTGCACCCTTTCATACGGTATATTGTCTTGCTTCGCAGAAGCGACTCAGTTTTATGTAAACAATCCCGTCTCCTGGACACATGACGGCCTTGTATGACGTTGCATGTGCACTGCAGATAGGAATGTTCGTGTCTGCGATAGAGTGGCGTCAGAAGTTGGGCATTAATCAATTTGAAACATTCTGTTAAGCAGTATCTGTCGGGGGCCTCAAATTGCTGGCAGCAAGCAATATCGGGATGCAACAACTACATTTTCGTAAATTTGAAATGAATTACCGAAGCTTTGCTACAAACCGCGGACAAGAGCAGACCTTGCATCATGTAAGAGGAACCTCCGCAAACACGTCCGTCCATGTAAATATGGGCGAGGGAAAGAGTGATCCATTACCAAATGGGTAACAAGCGGAATGACATCGTCACCTATGGGCATATTGGAGTCCAAAAGCACCCATGTGCACGTGGGTCCACCCATATGTGCACATGTGGGAGTTGCACATATGGGTCTTAACATATATACTGCAGTAGGGCACGTGCTTGCTCGCTCGCGAGGTGAGAAGAGCGGCGGAGTTCCCCTCCATCTCATCCGGGATATTCTTATGCACAGAGGAGATCCAAACTATGACACAATTCGTTATTTACGACTATATTTCGAGGTTGCCCGAATCGGAATTGGCGCTTAGCGATTACGTGCGCTTCGGTTTTGTGTCCGCAAACTATGTAACGTCGTCATCACGTCGACCGGCGAGTCGCTTATCCCACAAATACTATTCACACCCATAATACAGCTTCGGGTGCACCCGTCGCACTTCGCGGCCTCCGATAGGCTACCGAGTAGCATGGTTAACATATAAATATGGCTTATGTTGCGCCGCCGTGCGAGGGGGTGGCAATGGCGACGCGGGTAGAGCCGTGGAGTTGGGCTGCACAGCAACATTTTACCCGTGCCAACAACGGCATGCTTACACACCCCGTTATCGACCCGCTCGCCCCCCCGTGATTCCATTTAGAAACGTAGCTGCATCTCACAACGGATAGACCAGCATAATTCATGGCTTCATGCACGCTCAGCCTCCTGGAAGTATAGGTGTTGGGGGAGAGCCGACTTCCTGATACGAGAAGTATCTACGGAGGAGAGCCAGTGCTGGACGCGCCAGTGAAGCACACACACACACACACACACACACACACACACACACACACACACACACACACACGCACACACGCACTCACAAACACACACACACACACACACAAACACACACACACACACATACACACAGGTATACAAGCACGAAATATATTGCACATAAGCATATATTAGCGCAACGCTTCTCAAGTGTTCATACACACAAAGACACAGGCAGACATAGAGATTCACCGCCACACCTAAATATACACACCAATACAAACATACGAACGCACAACAATTTAACAAGGCAACATGTATATATACATACATCGAGTAAAGTGAAAGAAAAGGGCACGTTCACACGCAAAAGCAAAAGCTCAAACATAAATATGCAGCCACAAACGAATGCAGATTGAAATAAGCAAACACGCACGATCATACACATCCTTCCACCCAAAGAAAAACACATGCTAGACCGTAGTAATGCACAAACTCGTTGTCACAGAAACACACACACACACACACACACACACACGCGCGCGCGCGCGCACGCACGCACAGGCGCGCGCACAAGGTATGAATGCTGAAACAATAATGAGGGGGTTACGATGTTGCAACGATCCGAAAACAAGTTCAAGACCCACATTGTATGAAGGTGCCGTTCAGCACCCCTGCCTCGTCCCGTGTATCGAGCAACATAGCAACTCTGGGTTTGATGTGATTTGGGGCTATGCATTTTTACTTTATTGATTTAGCCAATACTGCAAAGCGATATGGTGGTGGAGCGTAGATTCGATTAGAGAGCAGAATAGGATGCCCCATTTGCCCCATTATTTAGAAGTATCCATTACAGTTGAAGAACTTTATAAATAATCACTAAAGACGATAAAGACATCAGAGGTTTTGTATTTGTCTCAAATGATGGGAATTAGTTGTGGTGGTGGTGCGCTTAGTGCTCTCAGAATGACAAATTATGCATCTGGTGACCAGTGCGACAATTTGGAAATGACATAACGGCAGCTGTATGACTATGTGGCAAGGGCTCAGAGCACCGGCGGGGTGGGCTTGGAAATTCGACAGTCAGCACTAGTAAGGAGCAGGAATCATTGGCATGCAAATATCTTGCAATGTAAAATTATGAAAGTGTTCTTCCCATGAATGCGGCGATAAGAATTATTGCGTGTGAGCGCCATCCAAACATGGTACAGCAAGGTCTAGCACCTGCGAAAGCATCTCAAAGAAAGCGGGTTTTAATTGAATGAACTGATACATTGCCATTTTCGATAGTTGCCCAGTTTTTGCTGTCAGCTTATTTCCCCCATCGATAAAACAGGTATGGTTCGTTGACAGTCGTTTACTTTATGCCATTCGCGCGAAGCATAAAATGGGATGTCCACAAGTTTGAAAGTATCAATGCAGATGAAAAGCCTCACCGTTGCCCTCCGTGTAACACCATGTTGTGCAAATGAGAAAGATCGACTGAATTTGCAATTCTTTGTCGGGAGCGCATCTGTCGGAGCAAGCCACATCAAAGCAACGTAATAGTGTTTGATGTGAGACGCGGTGTAATGCGCATTCTCGGTCAATATGTGTAACACACTGTTACTTATGTGCATTGTATGTGTCTATACAAGGTCGGCATCTTCAATTGTCTTTTACAAGGTCGCAATGGATTATGCAGATTGTTTACTATCAGCTGCTGCCACCCATCGATAAACAAATTGTATTTAGTTGATGCTCGTCCACTCGGCGTATCAACAGGGTAAGCCAAAAAAATGGTAGTTAATAATGATGAAATCAAATCCAAATGCTTGAGCCCGTGTAGCAACATATATCTAATGCAAATGGAAAATATTACATACACACTGAATCTGCATTGCGTTGTCGGGAGGAGCCTTCAGGGCAAGCCACAGTCATGATCGCACAGCACAGCCACGCCTTGGGGTTTATTTGATTCGAGACAGAGAGTCAAGCACTTTCTTAGTTGCCATGTCTAAACAGAATGACTTGTGTGCATTGCCTGCGTGTGCTGTGCGCATACAAGGTCCACAGCTCCTATTCCTCTTGTATCTAAATTTGAATACTCTATAAGTTCAAATGCTCATTTTCAGCGACGACGATAATGGAGACTGCCTGACTCCTGAATGAGATGCAAAGTGTCATAGCTGGATAGCGCTCACACATAATACTTCATAACGCATTGTCGCCCCATTCATAAGTCAAAGGGAGAACCTTTCCATAATTTGCGATGCGCGATATTTGTGTGCACCACGGGATCATGTTCATAATTTTATTTTCCCCATATTTGCACAGATAATAGCATAGATACTAAACATTAGGCATAGATAATGGCAATGCAAATTATTCAATAATTCAAACCCCACTTTCTTTGGGATGCTTGCACAGGTCCTGTTTCACAATGCTGTGTCATGTTTGGATAGCGCACAAACACATTATTTCGTATCGCCGCATTCGTGAGTCAGAGGGAGAACACTTACATAATTTGTGCGATATTTGCGAGCAGCATGTTTTCTGTCTTTTCTACTACTGTTGATTGTTGTATTTTCAAGCCCAACCCCGTGCTTCAAGCACAGGACACATAGCGATGGACCTTTCTTTGTGCTTATTTACAATGCCATACCTAACTGGTCCCAATACATTTTATGTGTCATTCAGAACCATTTATTTCGAAGCTGCCAACATAGCAGCACCTCAACAACCCCCCCCCCCCCCCCCCCCCCCCCCCATTGAGTTGCGTGGCCAATTCGACTAGGTTCCGCTCACCCGTGGCAAGCATCCGCCAAGGCAGACTCCGTGTCTGACGGCTTGCTATCTTGTCGTTCTAGTCTTTTAATGCAGTCTTCCTCGTAACTTCTCAGGCGGTCGTGTAGTGGTAGTCGCAACTGAAAAAATAACTACTTGCTCGACTCGTGCCTCTTGGAAAGGCATCGGGCACACGCGTAGTTGACTAACGTCAGGATGTAGCGGCTGAGGCGACTTGCTGTGGGATCCCGACCGAGCTCTTGAAGGCCGGGTCCGTCGCTTTCAATGCTGCGGCCCTGGCACGTTGCTGTGGCTGCATAGCATTTAAGGGATTTACGAGGACGGGTGAAGGGTGGCCGTCTTAACTCTGTTGTAGCGCGGCGGGGGGATATTAGGGAATAACGCTACTGGGCCGAGGCAGGCGATCGGGGCCGAGCATTTGGGTTGGGAGAGTGAAGGCACATATAAAACGTGAAAGTTAGTTAGGCCAGTGACAGGACGGGGACGAGGGGTGGGGCTAAGCACGACTACGCGAGTGTCGGGGACTGAAACCCTTTACGCAACCAAACATCGCCACGCTCGCTCGCAAAACACAGAGATGGCAGTCACACAAACTCAAACAGAGACACAAACACAGTCATAAATTCACAAGAAATTAAAATACACATGCACAGATCCAAATACGCACACGCAAAAAACGCACATTAACACTGTCACAAACACACAGACCGTCTCTGAGAAGCACGTGCATACTGACAGAGAGGTTGTACACCTCAAAGACGCACATAGACGCAGCAGCATACAAATGCACGCACATATCGACGCAAACATACACGAATTGATACATGGTGATAGTCACAAACGCAGTTATGAAAACACAGGTAGTCAGAAGATGACGAATACACACATAAACGAAAGGTCACAGACAAGCGCATACACACATAGACTTTCACACAAGACGTGTACAAGGAAAAATGAACGTGTACACGCACACACAATTCCTCCCGACAAAACATTGCGAGATCAGTGCATATGTATATTTCCGTAAAATGTTAGTGTGACACGGGTGGTAACACTTGGATTTGACTTAATAAGTATTCGTTTCATTTGTATTCGCACCCATTTTAAAAATGTCTCGTGCCTCGTATAAAGCCGAGGAATATCAACCAATTGCACTTGTTTTATCGATGAGGGTAGATAGCTGACAAAAAAAAAATCAGCATAGATAATAGCAATGCAAATCTTTCAATAATTTACACCCCACTTTCTTTGGGATGCTGCATATGCATTTTTCCATTTGCAACAATTTTAGTGTTACACGGATGGCAACATTTGGATTTGACCTCATAAGTATACGTTTCACTTGTATTCACACCCACTTTTGAAATGTCGCGTGCCACGTATAGAGTTGACAAATATCGATTAATTACATTTGGTTTATCGACGAGGGTAGATAGCTGACAGTAAACATTCGGCATAGATAATGCTGGCAATGCAAATCATTCAATAATTTACACCCCGCTCTCTTTGGGATGGTGCATATGCACTTTTTTGATTTGCATAAAATGTTAGTGTTACACGGATGGAAACATTTGGATTTGACCTCATAAGTATTCGTTTTACTTGTATTCACATCCACTTTTATATGTCGCGTGCCTCGTAGAAAATTAAAACATTTATCAATGAAATCGACTGGGTTTATCGATGGGGGGGCAGCAGCTGACATTAAACATTCGGAATAATCAATGGCGATTCACTTCGTCTATTTAGACCCCACTTTCTTTGGGATGCTTGCATAGGTCGTGATAGACATGTATTGCTGCGTCTTAATTGGATAGCGCTCGAACGCAATATGTCGAATCGCCGTATTCATGATTCGTGGGGAGATAATCGCTTTCATAATTGGCACTGCCCAATATCATTGGCATGTAACTTTTAGATTATTCTTTACGACTGCATTTCTAAGCCCACCCCCGTGCTTGTAGCACTTTAGCATAGCGATACACATTACCGTATGTTACTTTCAAATGTCAAACTTGTCACAAGCAAACAAATAATCTGTCATTCACATCCATATGATAGTACCACAAGCAACCAGACAATTCATTGGCATTTCCATCACCTGAGACAAATACAAAACCTACGTCAGAATCGTCTCTAATCATTATCTGTAATGAGTACTCCCGAATTGCCCCTTTTGCAATTCAATCGCATTGACGCTCCTCCACCATATCGCGTTGCATTGCTGACAATTAAACAAATCTAGACAGAAAAAATGCATATAGCCCCCAAATGTATCAACCCAAGAGTTGCTTTGTGGTTCAATGCGGGGGACGAAGTAGGGGACGGTGATGAGCGGCACCTTCATACAACGGACGTATTGAAATCTTTTACTGGTCGCTTTTACAACATTGCCCTCCGATTATTGTGTTCAGCATGCACACCTTGTGCGTGTGTGCAGGGGAGGGGGGGGGGTGCGTAAGTGTGTGTGGGGAAGGGGGGCGGGTGGATGAATAGGCTGAAGGGACCGAAAAACGCGCAAATACATATAATATGGTTGAAGCTATGTTTTCATGTATGTCGCTGTCCTGAAATGCAGCTCACAAGGTTTATTGATACCTGAGTTGGCAGTGCGTGTATAGCTTTCACTACTGCCGAGGTTGCTGAGTTATCATCAGTTATGCGGTTTCACGTGTTACATTATTCGGACAGGTGAAAATGTTTGCACCGATTCGAGGGCAAGGTCGCCTGTTACCGCAAGCCGCTTGCGCTGCTGCTTCCGGTTGTGGCCAACCTGCTACGCCGCAATGAATCAAAGCGCAGGGATGTGAGTGGGATAAACGGACACGTGCGGCATCGTCGCAGGGTAGGACGATAGGCTCTGGATATGCTTAAGAAACGGACGCCTACGAGTCAGGAGAACTCAAAACAGCAAGAAGCCGAATCCGGTTGGACGTGTGGTATATGAAGAGGGAGCATCGGCTGTCCCTTGCACAATTAAGCAAAAACATCGTTGCGCTTATGGGATCGCCATAAACAGCGATGTCCACTGCTGGGATCGTTATCAACGCGCGGCGACTATGCAATTGTAGACTGCTAGGTGAGAATGCAGCTACATGCTTTACTTCGAAGTACGGAAATAAAGTAACGGTTTGCTGCAGTTTCATGCAATTGCTAAAATAGAACAATGGGGGGAAGGGTATTGGCACAACAAGAATGCGGGGATGGGGCATCAGAAAGGACCAAGCAAGCACAATTTCACCATGTTTGTTTTTAGGTGCTTGTAATCATAGTTAGGGGACGATTTTGACATTGAATTAAGAGGAACATTGATGAAAACGTGGATATTCTCCTAGGCTACTCGGTGATGCAACGAAGTAAAATTATCCAGCTGTATGTAAGCAGTGGCTTATAATCTGTCCATGCGTTTCTCTTTTTCTCTCGTCGTTTTGTATGCCTGTCATCCTTTAGTCTATTTATGCATGTCTACATTTTGGGGGTTGTCCTTCAGTCTGTCTCTTCGTCCGTCCGTCTCACTCTCCCTCCCTCTCTCTCTCGCTGTCTATGAATTAATCTTCATCACACTTGCGCGCGCGCGCGCGCGTGTGTGTGTGTGTGTGTGTGTGTGTGTGTGTGTGTGTGTGTGTGTGTGTGTGTGTGTGTGTGTGTGTGTTTGTGTGTGTGTGTTAGTATTTCAGTATCCCGCTGGATGTGTAGGTGTGCATGTGTGATTGTGTGTATGTTTGTGTTTGCGCATATGCGTGTGTGTGTGTGTGTGTGTGTGTGTTGTGTGCATGCGCGTGCGAGAGAGTGTGTGTGTGTGTGTTTGTGTGTGTTTGTATGTGTGTTATTACTTCAGTATCCCGCTGGACGTGTAGTTGTGCATGTGTGATTGTGTGTATGATTGTGTTTGCGCATGTGTGTGTGTGCGCGCGTGTGTGTGTGTGCGCGCAAGTGTGTGTGTGTGTGTGTGTGTGTTATGTGTGCATGCGCGCGCGAGAGAGAGTGTGTGTGTTTGTGTGTGTGTTATTATTTCAGTATCCCACTGGACGTGTAGTTCTGCATGTGTGATTATGTTCATGTTTGTGTGTGTGCGTGTGTGTTTGTGCGCGCGCGCGTGTGTGTTATGTGTGTTTATGTGTGTGTGTGTGCTCGTGTGTGTGTGTGTTTGCGTGTGTGTGTGCGTGTGTGTGTGTGTGTGCGTGCGCGCGCGTGTGTGTATGTTTTGGAGGGGGTGATTGTATTTGTGATGTGTGTGTGTGTGTGTGTGTGTGTGTGTGTGTGTGTGTGTGTGTGTGTGTGTGTGTGTGTGTATGTTTCAGTCTTTTGTAAACATTCAATCTGACTTGATTGCATATTGTCACTGTATGCCAGCACAGTTTTCATTCATCTTAAACGACTTGCTATATAGAGAATTAACCTTTATTGCTGCTATGGCGGCGGTGATAAGGACTGCTTGGCAACTGAGTAAAAATAACAACCGATTCAACACAGAGTGACATATCGAGAGAGAAAAAAAGCTTACAATAAGTTGTGATTTTCGAGTATCGCCCCTTTTGATTTGAAATCTGAGCCCACGTCGCTGCAATGGAATACATTCACACAAATGACGACCACCGATGTGCACCCACAGTCTGCTCGGGATGTGGGGCTATGTCTAAGAGGTGAATATTTTTTACATTTCGTTCTGATTTTCCTTTTTTTGGTTTGCTCTCAGAGTAAACATTGTGCAAGCACTCAATTTTATCCCATTGATAAGGTTGTGTCCTTTGTACATATAGCACGACCTGGCCTTAAAAACTTCCTATCTTAGCCATCAGTTCGTGGTCGGAAGATCTGAGTACAGATTGACAGTTTTCTAATGAGTGCAGCGTGGGCCTTTTTGTCGACCATATTGTGCGACAATATACTTTTTCTCTGCGACTGGCTCAAACTGGGGAGGGCCTTGAGATTTTGACAACTGCGGCGAGTCCCTCAAAATTAATCTTCATTCGCCAGCAGTTGAATGTTACCTTCGTGGCAAAAATAACCATGCTCCCTCGCACAATTGAACACCTCCAAATTCAGAGCACGTTTCGCCCTGACACATATCCCCTTATCCCAAAAGCAGCTTCACTCACTGAACCATTGTAACACTTTCACATGGCCTCATGCAGCGGCAATCTTACATACTTACTTATCCCAAGGGCAGCCAACCTCCCTCGCCCATTGTAACACCTCTAGATGACCTCCTGCGGCAGCTTATGTATACACCAACTCATCGCCGGGGCAGCCTTGCGCTCTCACCCATTGCAACACCTCCGGATGACCTCCTGAAGCGGTATCATTGCATACTCGCCCATCTAAAAGGCACCTCAGTCTGTGTCTGCATCCACTGAAGCACACAAATACGACCACTTGCAGCAGCATTCCAGCATGTGCATTTGTCCCAAGGACAACCCCGCTGCGTTGCCCATTGCAACACCTCCAGGTGGCCCCTCCCTGCGGCCCCATTGTCTGTCCTTTCATCCCTATGGCACCCTCGCGCCCTGACCCTCTTCACCGCGGATAATTGACCTCCACGGGCGGCAGCGGGGCAAGGAGGCACAGTCAAGGGGCGCAGCCTTCTTCTGTCACCCTCTCCAGCCCCTTCAACGATCCTGTCTTCAAATAAAGATAAGGCTGTTGTAAGTAATACCGTATACGTATTACAGTTGCAGATAGCTATTGTAAGCTACTCTAGACATGATTAGTACATGTCTAGATCGGACATACCGATAATCTGTTTGACTCGGTACAGAGCTGTCGCTAGGCTACAGCTCTCTCACTTATGTTGTCCCGACACCAAGCATGTAGGCTAGTTGTCGCCGTAACTGTTCCGTTTGCGGGACTGTGACTGTAACCGTAAGTTATCTTCCACACTAACTGTGTTTGAATGGTTCGATAGGTTATGGGCCCTCGCCTCACGTCACTCACGCGCGACAACCTGGTTCGGCGAGCTGCGATCGACAGCTCTCCCGCAGAAGGCAAGTTTATCTAGACACCTAGTACTTTCAACTTGTAGTCGGCGGTATCGCCAGTATAAACTGCAATTTAAAACCCGCCACCACCCCTCTTAAGTCAGCCACCCGACGGAGATAGCCAGCCACCCACACCGACGCACTCGTCGTGTGTGGACAGGGTGCACACATGTCCAAGCTGGAGAACGGGGGGGCGCACCATCGGGTGAATACGCATCCACAGGTTGCACGCCAGCCGTAGCTTACCTTTTTATTTTTTAATTCTCCTAGCGAATCAGCCACCAGCGCAGCGCTCCACATGTCATGGCCTCGGCCTCGACTTGTGCCCCACACTGGGTGGAGGATACAGAGAAGGTGCTCTGAGACACCCCGGGGCTACATGCCGAGGGGTCGGCGGGCATCAGGCCGTCTCTTTGCAAACCGCTGTTAGGCACGAGTCCGGCTAGCGGTTTTTACCGCTGCCTGTTTTTTATTCCGCTCTTTATTTTTCGCCCTCTGTCGAAATGGCGCCGAAAACTCCGCATGTTTCACCTCCTGGCTCCCCTGAGTCAAGCTCTCACCAGAGCAACCTCGATCACCCCCCGGATACTCTCGCCCTACTCGTTGCGCAAGTGGCGCGCATAACAGCTCGTCTCGACTCGCAGTCGGCCGAGGGTCGTGTTGCTGCTGCGGGTGCTAATCCGCACCCCCCTGTAGCTCAGCACCGCCACGATGCTCACATCGAACCCGTCCGGGACAGCCACGACGGCCACACCCTCCACCTGCTTGAACATCCCCACCCTGGATACGTACCCCTGGACGCAGAAACATTCTTTGCTGTTGCTACTCCTGCAGCTCATGTTGGCGACCCCACAGTCGCACAGCGCCGTCACGATGCACCCCGCGAGCCCTCGCGTGCCGATGCGCACCACGACCCCTCGCGTCACGCCATCCGGGTTGATCACCTCCCACCACCTCTCCCCTTCCCCCCCGCCGGATATGCCCTTCACCACCCCGGCCCTCATATCCCGGAGGCGCCCTCTCACCTCGTCCCCCCCTACCGTAACCACCCGCACTCGTACGGCCCGCCGCGTCCCATGGCCGGCCGCTCTCCCTTTCCCGGTGGCCCACCTCCTCCCTTTCATGGCCGGCACTCTCCCCCAGTCCAACATGGCGACCCCGCCACCCGTGGCCGTCGTCGCCCCACTATTGACCCGGTGGTCATCAACCGGGCGGCACACGAAGCCCCCGGCTTCGACAAGGACGCCCTCAACCGGTCCATGAAGACGTCGGTCCCCGTCATGTGCCCGACCACGGACTTTAAGCAATGGTAGAGGACCTTCCTTAATTTCCTCTCCATCAAGGCCGCATACCTCATTCCACAGCTGGCCATCCGCGACTCCGGCGTCTGGCTCGACGAACAAGCGCAACACTACGCCTACACGGTGCTTCTCCATGCAGCCAGCGCGAATAAGCGCGCTGACCAAGCGATGAAATGCGTTTCTCCAGCACGCCCTGACTGCGCCGCTGCCGCGTGTGACATCCTGTGTGAACGCCTCGACTGCCGGTCTTTTGCTCGCTCCTTGTCCCTCCTAGAAAACCTGATGTCAGACAGCGCCCTGGTCAGTCACTCAATGACTATGTCCACTACATGCGCCAGACCTTTGACGACTACAACGACACATGCCAATTGGTTGATGGCTCCGTTGCCGTCCACCCCCACCACCTCGGTCTCCTCATGCTGCGCGGTATTTCCAGCAGCGGCCCACACGGTCAGGCGAAGCAATGCGTCATCAAAGTCTTTGACACGGACTACATCATGTCGGTTGATGAAGTGATGGCCAACATTCTCCACCTTGCGCACAACATGGACGACACACCCGCTCCGGCCATATCACCCCCTCCCATCTCCGCGTTCGTCGCTGCGGGCCGCGGCTCGCACAGCGGTCGAGGCCAACCACACCGTAACCCTCGCGGCCATCGACCCAACAAGTGTGGCGTTTGTGGCAGCCTCAACCATCTCATGTCCGCCTGCACTGCCACGGATGACGCTATCCTTATATGGAATTTCGCCAAGCGTAGGCTGAAAGTCCAGAAGTACGGCGCCGCCGACGGCACCCCCTCTGCTCACGCTGCGCTGATGAGCGACGTCCCTGCCGACGACGCCCCCGCCGATGACACCGACTGCCTACCCACCCTCGAGGACTGCGCTGATGACTACGCTGACGACGAGGTGAGTGTCCCATTCAGCTCTGTGGCATTCTCCTCTTCCCTCGCCCCGGGTCGTAACCTGTCAAAGTTTTGGGTCGTTGATTCCGCCTGCTCGATTAACCTCACTGCGTTCCGAGATGACTTCGTGAAATTCACGCCCCCCTCCGCTCCCTCCCGCGTGGACGGTGTCGGCGTTGACGTTAAGGGCAGTGGCTCAGTGCTAATTTCTGTCAGACTTGCCTCTGGCCAGCTCATTCACCGCACTGTGTATGCACTCTACACCCCTGACCTATCATCTCGCTCCGCACAGCGTATCGACAGACTACTTAGTGTCAGCTGGATGCAAACTCACAGCGGCTGTGAATTCATATTCCCCTCCAACTTTGACAGTGGTTTGCTTTTGGTACCCACAGGCATAGGTGTGCTAGAACCGTCCGGAAACGGTCTCTACCTCCTTCTCCACCAGCCGGACCTCCCTTCCAGCCCATCCGCACCGGCGGCACTTGACGCCTCACCTCAAGTTGCCCTTACTGCCCAGTGTGATCCCGTCCTATGGCACCGTCGATATGGCCACTTCAAAATGCAAAGCCTTCAGGCCCAGCATACTCACGGTGTCCCGACTAGCCATGTGTTAAGTAGCGCCGTAACCAAAGTTTCTTGCGACTCTTGCTCACTTCACAAAGCCACAACTGCACCACGCAACACAGCCGCTTGCGCGAAGCCATCCCACCCCCTCCTCAACCTGTCCGCTAACCTCTGGGGCCCGGTCAATGTCCCCTCCCCACATGGCCTCCGTTACTGCTTGCTCGTCATCGACCACCACACCAACTACATGTGGGTGCGGTTCCTTAAGTCTAAAGACGACGCGTGTTCGGAATTGGAAACCATCCTCTTGGACATCAAACACCTGCATGCCCGCCATCACTCCCAGACGGGCGCGTTCGCACCGGTCCTCAACTTTGACTCAGACTATTATGTGTTTGAAGCTGATGTCACTCGCCGGATGTGCGCACACCTCGGCGTCGGGGTGCAGTTCTCTGCCCCATACGCCCACCACATGCTCGGCAAGGCCGAACGTCCATGGCGCACTATCCGGGACAATGCATCGGCGATGCTCCACAACATGGCCGTTCCCAACTCCATGTGGTCGTGCGCTGTCAGCTCTGTTGTGTTCCTTCGCAACCGCACGTACAGTCGTTCGGTCGGACCTAATGGGGGCGTCCCCCTCACACTCCTTACGTCGTCGGTGCCCAACGCCTCCAAGTTCCGCGTCTTCGGCTGCGCCGTTTTCGCCAAGGTCCCCGACAAACAACGTCGGAAACTCAGTGAAAAAGCATTTCGCGGCGTCATGGTGGGCTATCCCCCTGACGCACCCGGGTATCGTGTCTACAATCCGGAAACGCGTCGTATCACCACTTCCGTACATGTTGTCTTTCAGGAAGACACCCCAGGCTTCAACACACAACCCTCCGTCGACTCGGCCATCACCGACTCTTCGGACGACGTACCCGCAGACTCACCCCTGTCCCACCCCATTGACCTCACATTACCCACACCCCTACCCCCCCCCCGGCAGCCCCTCGCCATGCTCGGCTCCGCTCCCACCCCATTCGCCACGGCGATATGGTTGCCCACTTATCCGACTACCCACCAACCCTCGTAACGGCGTGTTGTGATCCTGAACAAGGCAAAGCTCAAGAGGACATCTTTGAGCACCCTCACGTCCCCGACCTTGTCACTGGTCCCCCACACACACCTGCCGGCACGTCCCCTACTGCCATCGCCCTCCTCTCCGCCCGAGAGTGTGTGGAACCAAAATCCTACCGGGCTGCGCTGGACAACGCCCAAGCCCCCCAATGGCAAGCCGCTATGCAACATGAGTATTCCTCCCTCATCAGCAACGGCACGTGGGACCTTGTGGACCACCCCCCCGGCCGCATGGTCGTTAACAGCATGTGGATCTTCAAAGTCAAGTCGGATACAGCCGGCGACGTCTCCCGCTTCAAAGCGCGGTTCGTCGCCAAGGGGTGCAGTCAACGCGCTGGACTGGACTACACGGAGACCTTCTCCCCGGTCATCCGCATGGCCAGCCTGCGTCTCTTCCTAACCATCGCAGCCGCCCGCGACCTTGAACTCTGCCAGCTTGACATCGACACAGCGTTTCTCTACGCCCCCATCCGGGAGGGTGTGTACATCCGCCAGCCCCTCGGCTTCACCGATGGAACATCCAAGGATTGTCACCTCAAGCGTTGCCTCTACGGCCTTAGGCAGTCCCCCCGCGAGTTCAACATGCTACTTCGTGCGTGGCTCGTCGACCATGGATGGCAACAATGCGTCTCCGACCCGTGCATCTACATCCTTCGCACCGGCCACGTCTTCGCCATGATCGCCATGTACGTCGATGACATTCCCGCGGCCTGCAATGATGCCACCTGGCTCGCATCGTTCAAAGCCCAACTCGGAGCACGGTTCAAGATCAAGGACCTAGGCGACCTCTCCCAACTCCTCGGCATGCACATTACCCGCGATCGCTCCACGCGCACAATCTAGCTGGACCAGTCCAAGTACATGCGCGACATCCTCGCCAAGTACGGCATGTCCGACTCTAAGCCGTCGTCCCTTCCGATGGACCCGGGCTTCCTCGCCGGCCTTGCACACTTGAACTCGCCTTCTCTCACAGGAGTGGCCAAGGACGTCTCCCCCAGCCTCCTGGGCAGCCTCCAGTACGCCGCCGTTTGAACACGCCCCGATGTCTCCACGGCGTTGAGCATCCTCGGCTCTGCCCAAGCCTCGCCCACCGAGGCACACATGCAGGCTATGAAAAAGGTCCTCCGCTACCTCCATGGCACCATCGACATGCGCATGACGTTGGGGGGGGGGCCTGGACCACAGCCTCCAACTCACAGGCTTTGCCGACGCTGATTGGGCCAACGACATCAGCACCCGCAAGTCTCGCTCCGGCTATCTCTTCACCCTCGGACGCGGGCCAATCAGTTACAAGTCCAAACAACAGACTTGTGTGGCTCAATCCACGTGTGAAGCCGAGTACTACTATGCGGCCGACGCCACCAAGGAGGGACTCCACCTCCGACAACTCCTAGGGGAAATCTTCAACTCCCCCATCACCGAAACCACCACCATATGGGAGGACAACCAAAGCGCCATTGCATACTCCAAGAATGCCTTGGTCAGCGAGAAGACTAGGCACATCGGTCTGAAGTGGCACTTCCTCAAAGACCACGTGGAGCAGGGAACCATCAAGTTGAGGTACCTCCCCACTGACCAGATGGTGGCTGACATGCTCACCAAACCCCTCCCAGGACATGCACTAGCAAGACACCGAAGTGCGATCCTTGGAGGACAAGACCCAATGCAACGCTTCATCCCGTAGCTACCTTCAGGGGGAATGTTGTAAGTAATACCGTATACGTATTAATTGCAAATAGCTACTGTAAGCTACTCTAGATATGATTGGTACATGTCTAGATCGGACATACCGATAAACTGTTTGACTCGGTACATAGCTGTCGCTAGGCTACATCTCTCTCACTTCTGTTGTCCCGACACCACGCATGTAGGCTGGTTGTCGCCGTAACTGTTCCGTTTGCGGGACTGTGACTGTAACTACGTTTGCGTAAGTTATCTTCCACACTAACTGTGTTTGCATGGTTCAATAAAGGCAACAAATTACAAACACACCTTTGCAGCATAGCCAAGCAAACGACCTCAGAGACCGAACAAATTAGGCATATATTTAATTAAAAGCAAGTGGAGGATCTGAATGCGTTACAAGTTTGACGAAACCAAACATACGCACATGCTTTACTATTCTTAAACAGTTTGCACGACAATATAAACGTAGCTCCCCACAAACACACATAATCCCCCCCCCCCCCCCCCCCTCTCTCTCTCTCTCTCTCTCTCTCTCTCTCTCTCTCTCTCTCTCTCTCTCTCTCTCTCTCTCTCTCTCTCTCTCTCTCTCTCTCTCCCTCCCTCTCTCTCCCCCTCTCTCTCTCTCTCTCTCTCTCTCTCTCTCTCTCTCTCTCTCTCTCTCTCTCTCTCTCTCTCTCTCTCTCTCTCTCTCTCTCTCTCTCTCTCTCTCTCTCTCTCTCTCTCTCTTACACACTCGCACATAGACACACACACTCACGCAACTCTCTTTCTCTCTCACAACCACACATCACATTGTGTTATTGTTTTTTTGTAAGCATTCACACACCATGTGTCTCTCACTCTGTATTTACGTAATTCTTGAAATACGGTTCAAAGGAGCGATGCGCAGTAGTTAGAGACGTATCTGAATCACTATCCATATATTTTCAAAACCATGAAATGGCATTTGTAGTACCGAATCCAATCGAGCCGATGATAGGGGATACGCCGACTCACAGACAGACAAAGACGACAAAGGCATGACATGTTTTGTATTTGTCTCAAATGATGGAAATGTCACTGAAGTTGTCGTTGTGGTGCTGCGCTTGGTGCTATCATAATGACGTATGACAAATGATATATCTGGTGACAATTGCGACAGTGTGAAAAGGACATAAAGGCAGCTGGAGGACTATGTGGCAAGGGCGCAGAGCACGGGGGCGGGGAGGGCTTAGACATTCAACAGTCAACAATGGTAAAAAGAAACAGGGACCATTGCATGCAAATATCTTGCAATGTAAAGTTATGAAAGTATTTTTCCCATGATACGCCGCCTGACAGAAATACACGCACAAAGACACACATACAAATAAATCAAACATTTTAGCAATATATATACCTAGGATTCATCAGCGTTGGCACGTCAATGGCGCGTCGTGAAAGCATGTAGCTCTCTGTAGGTTTCTTCACACATGCTGGGCATCACGCAAATATCCATGAAATCAATATCGCCGCAGTCCTTGTCTCGTCGTCACATGTCACATCATGCAGTGTCCTTCTCAATGATATATGAATCAGTGGATTGTGATGGCAGTTGGACTTTGTGCATGCGGTTGCGAGCATGCCGGAGAACCAGGACTTCGGTGATCTTGATCCAGAAAAGAACGTTGTCCCATGCCTCAGTACCGCCGTGAGAAGTAAAATCTCGAGGCCCTCCGCGTTGAGCATGCATCGGAAGTTCGCGCCGTACACCAGAATTGGCGGCTGGGCATGCGCGGGTAATAGTTGATAGACATTGATAGAGGTTACGCTGCTGCTCGGGGGTGCCATCATCTGTTAGGGCGTCTCCAAATTGTTCAGACGACGCCAAGTCCGAAAAATCATGCTGCCATGCTATCAAGTCACCCCATTCCGGCGAGTCGAGAGCTTTAGGGGCCTTTTCAGCATCCAATGGCCGTAGAGATGGGGCTTGCTGCAATGATAATCGAGCCTGAAGTGGTGCACTAATGGATTCTACAGATCTCTCGGATAATGGTGTTGTTATTGGGAAGGTGGTGTACTTTTGTTATGCTTTATAAGCGGCACGGAGCCTTGGTTAAGGACTTTTACTAGGTGCGGACCGAGCCTGGGTTAAGGACTGCTAGGTGCCGTAATTTTTGTTGCTACGAAATCATCTATGCTGACTGTCAAAGTTGAGGGGGCAATAAGGAATGCTTACACTCGGTGAGTGACACTGCATGTCATCTCACCCTCAGCAAGTGCCTAGCACTTGCCTATCACAGGACACGTTTTCACCTTGTGGTGAGCACACGCCAACATATATTCTGAGCCTTTAGATGATATCTAACGCTCATCAACTTGCCACTATCAGCATCCTAATCCTCTCTATTGTTGATTGGCTTATCATCTTATTCTGCTGAGTCACAGCCGTACTATCACGATGCTACTCGAACAACATTGCTGTGTAGCAACTTGATTACCACACAAAACCATGTCTTGCAACACTCCCCCTTGCTACGCAGGCAATCCCATGATGGCATTGCACAACTTGCCATGCCTTGCACTCACTAATGGCTTGGTAAGCACATCAGCAAGCATGTTCTCCGTCGCACAATACTGCACCTCGATGTCTCCGCTCTCCACCTTCTCCCGACAGAAGTGGTACCTCACGTCCATGTGCTTGCTGCGTCCGGTCGTCATGCTATTCTTGCTGAGTGCAACACAACTCTGATTGTCCTCGTGAATTGTGATGGGAGACCCGGAGTCTTGGTGAAACTCGTGGAGTAGTTGCTTCAAAAACATCGCCTCCTGAGTGGCCGCAGTCTGCGCCATATACTCTGCCTCCGCTGTGGACAACGCCACAGTTTGTTGCCGCTGACTTCTCCAGCTCACCGCTGCACCGTTGAGCATGAACACATACCCCGTGCGAGAGCTTCGCTCGCCAATATCACTCGCGTAGTCAGAATTTGACCATCCTACCACCTTTGATGAGGGTGCGCCACCGTACATCAAGACCGAATCTGCGGTCCCCTTGAGGTAGCGGAGCACCCTCTTGGCTTGCTCCCAATGTGACTGAGAGGGGTCGGACATGTACCTACTAAGGTGGCTAACAGCCATGGTGATGTCGGGCCGTGTGCTTACGGAAGCGTACAACAAGCTGCCGATCAAGCTTTGGTACGGCACTAGACCGGGAGACAACCTTGATGTCGACGTCTCCACACAATTGCTCAAAGCATCGACCGCCATAGGTGAGCCCACCGGCTTGCAGCCCATCATGTTGAAGCGCTCCAACATATCTAAGACGTATTGTTGTTGTCCAATCCTGATGGTGCGGCTGCCACGATCACGCTCGACTGTCATGTCAAGCAACCAAGACATTGGACCGAGGTCTTGCACGTTGAACCTTTCGCCGAAAGCCGACTTGAACCCAACGATGAAGCTACCCGCTGGTCCGACGATGATGATGTCGTCCACAACTAGCTTCCCCTCTATCCTACCGTCACTAAAGACAGTAAAAAGATCCAAAGTACTCCTAAAGTACTACTGAACCACAAAACACGGGGATGGATCGGTAGCTCGGATGAGCAACGCCGATCGTCTTCGCTCTGGGCCTGGCCTCCCATCGAGCGCAAGACTGGTGGACATGGCTGCCAGACGGCGTGCACCATTCACCTCTCCCCACCCGAGCCTAGCTCACAACGGTCAGTGGATCCGTAACGACACCAGACGGTACACGCTCAAAGGCGCAGCTTTCAGGGATTTGAATTTTATCCTCCAGACAGCTATCGCGCCACCCACTTCAAAATCTACACACGTACCCGTCAAAGTACTACGCCACACCCAGACAACTCATCGCTTACAAAAAGCTTCTTCCCCGGTCGGCGACGCGCCACATCGCGCCCCTCCGAGCGTCCGGACGTCCCTGTCCGACGCCAACATCCAACAAACCCAGGTCCCATCGGGCCTCGTCGCGTGCAGCCAACACGTGAACGACTCTCAAACACCAACTCTAAAAGCCACACCTACCTCCTACACTCCTCTACAACACTCGAAATCCTACTCGACCGCTATGTCTACGCCCCCTACCCCCCCCCCACCTACAGGCAGGCGCTTCTGAAGGACCCCCCGCCGCATGGCCGCTTCACGGACCTCTACCATCCCCGGAACGCACTCGCGGGACACCCCCTGACCCCGTTTCTCACCGCACCCCAGCTCAACCACCCCCAACAACTACTGGGCACGCCACTGGACCCCCTTCCTCTCCGTCGTGGACTACAAACCCCTCTGATCCTGTCCCCCCCACGGTCAACTGAAGCCACGGGACAGGCCGACGACTTCTCCACCCGGACTGTCGACTCCCTCCTCCTCACAGGCCAATACTCCACCCCCCCCCCCACATTGCTCGATTCTGGATCCACGGCGTCTTCCTCCCGGACCCGTCTCACCCCGACCCGATCGTGTCGGCATGCTCGTTGGCCCGCCGCTGGCTACGCGAAGGCCTACACGACCTTACCGATCTCCCCAACCGCATCAGAAATATAATAGGCAGAGAACTCGCCCAACACACACGGTGGACCGCGAACGCCACACGAACCCTCCACCCCACCTCCCCGAAATGCAACGATGCCACACCCCTACCAGTCGAGCTCCACACGAGCTTCCAAGAGATCCACCTGACGATTCCTACCTCATGTATAGCGGTGGGACTCCTATACCAACTGACTTCACGCCAGCGTGAATTCAGTTCAGCCGGTCCAGTGCCCCCCTCCGTGATCTCCTCCCCTTCGCTCCTGGAAAAACTGAGTCAGCAGAAAATTCGCTTTCTCCGGGCTGCCTCGGCTCCAGGAGTTTCAGGCCGAAGGATGAAGATCCGCTCCCCGATATTCACCGGTATCACCGGCCAAGAAGCAATCGCCCTCCTACAGGGACTCCTCACCTCCGACCTCGCAACAACTCTCACCTCCACAGGTTCAACCCCCCCGTCCCACAACCTGTGCAAACTCGAAGACCTACCCGAGCAAGCCCAGTTCACCCTCCAGTTCGCGGACGCACTCCAGCCGCTGGACACTCCCGTCCCGATCGAGTCCGACCCGTCCTCCTTCTGGGTAAATATCCTCCACCTGCCCAATAATCCCATTCATTCACAATCTGGACCTGTATCCCTTCACATTTTCCCCCGTTCACCCTATGAACCCGTACCCCCTGACCACCACCTTCACACCATCACCATCACACCACCCCCCGTCACAGGACACGTCCCCGGCTTATCCTGGGCTGACACCTGCCTCACCACTGTCCTCATCCAATCCTGCCACTCACTCTCCCTACCATGCATCAACTCCGACGGCACCATTCCACCCACACACTGGTTATACACCCTCCTGTCCCAAACTGCAACAGAATACCTCACACAAAATACCCCCAACCCCACCCCCCCTTCCCAACACCCCCTCAGCCTCTACCACTACACAACCCTGAAAAAATTCCCAGATGGCTCGTACTTTCGCTCCCACCCCTCCAACTCACCCACCGTCACCACCAGCATCCAAGTCTCTCTCAGTGCTGAAATGTACTGCATACTCATCTCCACCAACGGCACAGTCACCATCCCTCTCACCCACACATACACCCACAGAGGCACACGCATTCCATCCACCTGCACACTCAATATCAACCCCCACCACTACTCCACCTTCGGCAAAGCCCGACTCCAGGACCCCATCTTCACCACCTCTCCCTCTCCGCCGCCCCTCACCATCACAAAAAAATTCACACTCCACCGCAACCCCCCAGCCCTCCTCCTCCAATGGTCCAGACACCTCACAGACACTCAAGTCACCAGCCAGTGGCACCTGGAGCCCTCCGACTTCCAGCTGCAGGAAGACGAGGACCTCCCTCTCGACCTCTCCTCCCTCCCGGAAATTCAACTTTCCAACACCCCGGCCCTCCCAACCCACAACACATGGCCCCTACACCATCCCGCAGCCTCACACCCCACCTCCACCTCCTCCTACCACGCCCATCCCTCCCCCCACCCTCCAGCCCCCCCCCCCGGTCCCACAACCTCCCATTCACCTCCCCCTCTCCCCATCATCACTGAAGACTCCTCCGAACCCATGGACTCCTCCGCCTCACCACCCCACCCCCTCCCCCGACACACAACCCTCCCCCCACCTTCCCGTCCCCCCAAACCCCACTCACAACCTAACCACACCTCCCACCCTCTCCCAACACCCCACCCCCTCCCTCTCAACACCGCCCTCATCAGCAGACTCCCCTCCCCACCCACGCCCCCCCACAGACCCCTCACTCAAACCTGCACCCCCAGTAGGGGTTACCAAACCCTCTCGCCCCTCCCGCAAGCAACCCTCCCCAACCCCCCCAACTCGTGTCCCCCCGCACCCCTCCCTCACACCCCACCGTGCCCCTACTCCTCCTCCACACCTTCTCAACACCAATCCCCCCTTACCCGCGGCCACCCACCCTCCCCCTGCCGCCCCAACCCACCATCCCCTCCCATCCGGCTCCCCTGAAGACGAGGAACTCGACCTCGACGACTACTACGACCAGTCGGAGGACAACGAGGAGGCCACAGGAACCCCACCGGCCACCACTGACTCTCCCAGTGCCAGTCAACCCCCCATGTCACCCCCGGCCAAGCAGGCCGACTATCATCATTAGGTCCCCTCAGGACGAAACGGAGGTTAGACCCCACACCCCTTCCCCCACCTCCCAGCCAGACATCCGTACTCATATTGTAACCACCGTACCTCGCTTCACTCTACCGGCCCACTTCAGCCCACGCACCTGCCGCACAACTATGCATAAATTTTTAATCGACTTAAACCTGGAATCTGGTCTTCCCACCCCTATCGGCTACCTTGATTCCTCTGCTGCCCTTTCCTTCCAATGGGGATAGTACCATGACCTCTCTAACATGTATTGCCTCGCGTCCTAAATAACCAAACTCCATTCGACTCCCTCCACCTCATACACAGTTATTACCAACACCGAAGTCGATAATCACCACCGTAACTCCCAATACCCCAGCCACTGGACCAACCTCGCCAATCGAGGCTACCCCCCACGTCCGGGGACGCCTAACCATTCTCTCCTCGTCCTCACATGGCAAAACTCGCACTTCGGCCTCCTCCACCTTACCCACTCCTCTGCTACCTGGATAGACTCTTTACATCACTCCCCTCCTTCCGACCTCCTAGCCCGCTCTCTCAATCTCCTCTCAGCCTGGAACTCCTCCCCCCCCCCTCCTATCAGCGCCCTACACTCCCTCAACCCACCTCGCCAAAACGACTCCGACAGGGCGTGGTCGTGCGGCACCCACGTCCTCTTACACACATACTTCATTGCCACAGCTCCCCCGGACCAACCTTACACTCCCCCCTCTTTCGACCCCCGGTCCTCACTGTACTCCCTACACACTCTGCTCTGGAACCACACCTTCCGCTCCGCCCCCCTCCCACAGGGACGTCGCCACCTCCTAGACGCTCTATGTCCCCCCACTCTAGATAGTTCTTTTCTAGATAGTTCTAAGAGCTTGTGTGATAAGGTTAGATAGACGGTACAGGTAACCTGAGTTAACCTGTATCACTAGTAATAGTTTGGTTTAGTTAGCAGACAGCACAAGCTACAGGTTCTAAGGCTGTTTCTAGAACAACTGAGGTGTGGATATTTAAGACGGGGACTTACTGGTAGAGGTGAGAGACCGGTACAGAATAGAATTACGCCACACCCAGACTGTAAGAAACCCTGTTCCTAAGACAATCTTATTAATTCTCTCTACGCTGTATAATTAGATCCAGAGATTAGGTTCTACTATTAGTCTAAGGTTGCCAACTTAGCCTAACCAAAGTAGCACCTCACACGTGGTTTCGGAGCCTCAGAACAGCTAGACGAGACGAAGATGTCTAACCGAGCAGGAGAGAGACTACCAGAGGAAGTTGATGGTCGACCAGAGGGGGCGCCTTCTGGGCCGACACCGCCGACGTCGACAGATGGTAGAAGACAGACAGTGCGAGAAGGATCGAGTCCCACGATGGAGCCTATGTCGGTACACGTCACCGAGATGCTTGAACGACTAAGTAACCGAGTTGACACTTTTTCGACTGAGCTATCTCAACTGCGTGACCACGTCGACAACGGTTTCAGACATTTTGAAGGACGAGTGAACAGAAGCCGAGAAACGGAGAATTTTCTTCGAGGAGAACAATTGAGATCGGAGAGGACGCGAGAGATGCCAAGCATGATGCCGAACGATGTCAAACCAGCCAAGATCAAGAGCATCGCTACGACTAACATCGACGAGCTGAGAAACTGGTTCCGACATGCGCGAGGGTATCTACGGTATCACAGCGTTAACCCTGAAGAGCAAAGAGGAGTGTACTGGGTATCTGGCTTTCTGGAAGGACCACTATCGAAGTGGTGGTACTCCCAAGTTGCGCAGACTGGAGATGAAGTCGGTGGAGGATTTTCCGGAGTTTCTGAGATGGAGAAATCCTTAATTCAGGAATTCTGCGGAAGAACACCGGCGGAACAAGCGAGATTGAATTTGGACAAAGCAAGACAGAAAACCACGGTCCTGAAGTACGCGAACTATTTTCGAGAACAATTATTGGAGCTTCCTCACCGTCACGAAGAAGATAACGTACATGATTTCCAGCGCGGTTTGAGACCCTCGATTCATAAGGAGGTTGCCCTGAAAAACCCTAAGACCCTACACGAGGCGATTCAAGCAGCTCTGCGAGCGGAGGCAGCGGAGACCAAGATTGAGACGACCCAACGCTCGACAGGCCGACTGAACGCCATCGAAGAAGACAGCGACTTTTCAGAGGCAGGGGAGGAGATCGACAGTGAGTCGGAGGAAGATTCGCATGGCGCGACCGAAGAAAAGCCGCGGGAGCTGTACGAGATTAGACGCCTCACTCAAGAGGAGGTCGACAGATTTAAGAAGGAGGGCAAGTGCTTCATTTGCCACAAGAAGGGACACATCGCTATCGACTGCCCAGACAGAAAGAACAAGAAGAATGACAGAACGAGGAAATCCCGGCCGGGAAAGTGAGACCTGAGTCGGCAGCTCGCGGCAAGCTGCAGGATGAGGTTTCGTCTCCTACAGCGACTCAGGAAGAGACCAGAACAGAAGAAGTACGAGACCCGTTACCTCAAACGACATTGAGGCCAGTCTTTAGGAGCAAGGACTTTAGCGACTGGATGATGAATAGGGAGTATTTCCTGAAGTACTCTCAGACCTACGGACCTTTCGACTTAGATGGAGCTAGCGATAATGACGGCCTTAATTCTCAAGTGGCGGAGGATTTTTGCTGTCCGGCGCGCCCATTTCAGGAGAGAGATTTACAGAAGTACCGGAGAATTTGGCTAAATGCGCCATTTAATGAATTGGAAGATTTTTTGGGCCATTATTTGCGGAGTAAACTGCTTCATCCCCATCTGCGAGCGGTTATAGTGGTTCCAAAATGGAGGGCAAAACCATGGTTCAAGCTGCTGCGAAATTTCCGACTTGTCGACGAGCTGGCGGCGAAAGAACATGTGTTTACCTGCCCCACGAACGATGAAATAGAAGGAAGAAGGCAAGATGTTGGACCGACAAGATGGACGACGCAAGTCTACGTCGACGACACCGATCGAGTTCGATTTCTGCCTCAGAATCTACAGAATCCCCCGAAGACCTACTGGACTCACTCGACGACTCTTGTTACCGATGGCCGACGAGTGTTACTAGCGAAAGAGGACACTGGCATGGTCTGGTTTCCTGGTGGCAAACAGGAGATTGAAGACGCGACCCCGGAATACACAGCAGTGCGAGCTCTTACGGAGACAACTGGATTTAAGGTGAGCGAAACAAATTTACGCCTTTTAGGGACGGAGTCTTCCGGACAGAATAAGCGCTACGTGTATATCGCTCGCGTTCGACCCGGATCGATACCGGACGCTACGTCAACTTCTTCGGCAGTATGGGCTACCTGGAAGGAATTAATTTCGGCACGGCGTACGGGTTATCTAGTCTGTGGAGAACAGCAGTTCCCTCTTCGTTACGAGACTTTTGGGAAACCGATCGACGGGTGGATGAACAAGAACGTCCGACTAGAAGACAGTGTTCCTGCGACGCTACATGTATCCACAACCCAGTCTGGAACAAGTCTGTTAGTGTTGAGAGGCACCTTACGCGGACATCGATGCCGTATTTTGGTTGACTCTGGCGCTTCGGAAAATTTCTGCAAGGCTGAGTGGGTACGGGAGCATCACATCCCGACAGTTACTGGAGAGAAATACCGGATAAAATTGGCAGATGGTAGTACAACTACGACTCGCCAGCGACTACGGAATGAAGTGCTCACAGTAGGGACCCTGGACATACGTCTGGACGCAATTACGACAGAACTGGACAAATTCGACATCATCCTCGGTCAACCTTGGTTACAAGCCGTCAACCCGGATATAGATTGGTCTACTAAAACGATTCGCGACCGTAAAACTGGCGAAGCTATGGTGTCTGGCGACGAGTACACCGTACCTGTGACAGTACATCACTTGGAGGCGGATGCGATGGCAAAGCTGCTTAGGCAACAACCAGCAGACCTCTTCGTGATTGGACTACGAGAAGTACAGGACGCGGTCGACGACATCAACACTGACCAACAACCTGAGTGGACGACTTCGTTACGAGAATCCCTGAATGAGTTTACGGACATTATCAAGGAGCCTGACGGTCTACCGCCAACTCGCGAGTGTGACTTTGAAATTAATTTGGAGTGCGATGAACCACCCAAGGAGCGAACGTACCGTATGTCACCAGCAGAACTCCGGGAGGTTCAAGTACAATTGCAAGACTTACTCGCAAAAGGCTGGATTCGTCCGTCTAAATCTCCGTACGGTGCCCCGATTTTATTTGTACGCAAGAAGGATGGTACCATGCGTATGTGCGTAGACTACCGGAAACTCAACGACCTCACGAGGAAAGATCGAACACCGTTACCCCGGATTGATGAGTTACTCGACTCGCTATATGGGGCTCACTATTTCAGCACGCTGGACCTGTATAAAGGCTATCATCAAGTTCGAGTCAAGGAGCGCGACATACATAAGACAGCATTCCGAACTCATTACGGATTGTTCGAATACTGCGTTCTACCCTTTGGACTTTGTAATGCCCCAGCTGGATTCCAAGCGATGATGAATCGAGTTTTGGCCCCGTATCTTGGCAAGTTCTGCGTGGTATATCTGGACGACGTGTTAATCTACAGTAAGACGGCCGACGAACACCTCGAGCATATTCGACTCGTGTTACGAGAGCTGCAGCGACACCAGTTGCATATCAAACTCTCTAAGTGTTACTTCGGACGATCGAGCGTCAATTTTCTTGGGCATGTGGTGGAAGCTGGACAGATCCGAATGGACCCCGACAAGGTGGAGGCAGTACAGAATTGGCCCCGACCGAAATCAGTGACTGAAGTACGTGGATTTCTGGGACTTGCTGGATATTACCGGAGGTTCATCAACCAATTCGCAACCCTAGCAACCCCATTAACGGACCTGACCAAGAAGACACCGGAATTTCGCTGGACCTCTCAAGCCGAGTCAGCATTCGAGCAAATTAAAGACGCGATGGTACGTGCACCAGTACTGGTAATTCCTGACACTTCTCCTAATGCAAGGTACACACTGTACACAGATGCTTCTGGATTCGCAGTAGGAGCTGTGTTGTTACAAGACCAAGGTATTGGATTACAACCTGTTGCGTACCATGCTCGAAGGATGAACAAGCATGAGGTACACTATCCTGTCCACGAACAAGAGCTACTGGCAGTTCGCGACGCTCTACTGAAGTTCCGTTGCTACTTAGATGGCGCGGCGGGATTTACAGTAATTACGGACCACGACACGTTGCGACACTTCTTTCGACAGCGCGATTTGTCTACTCGACAGGTGCGATGGCTTCAAGTTCTAGCACCTTACCAGCGACAGATGGACATCGTATACAAGAAGGGAGCAGTCAACCAGGCAGACGCTCTGTCTCGCCGACCTGACCTGAAGAACTCATTACAGAAGCTGCAACTGTTACGCGATTGGACCAACGACGAAGCAGAATGCGAGTTACACGCGCAGATGTTTTCCCTGGAATCCCGGTTACATCCTGACTCTGGACTTCATGAGGAAATCAAAAGCGCTTATGATTCGGATAAATACCTGCTTACCCGGAAATCTCTGCCTACCTGGCTGGTACGTCAATCTAACGGACTCTTGTACGCCTACGGGACAAGACTGTATGTTCCGAACGTCTCTACATTACGATCAAGAGTACTGTACGAACTACACGACGCACCGACCGCGGGACACCCTGGTATTATTCGACTATTGGCAGCAGTAACCCGGACGTTTTGGTGGCCTAACATGAAGCGGACAGTACAACACTATGTACGCAGCTGTGTTACCTGTCAACGCAACAAGGCAGCGCGACACAAGCCTTATGGACTCCTTCAATCGCATGAGGTACCGACCAGACCCTTTGAGCATATATCGCTTGACCTGATTACGGACCTTCCTGAGTGCGATGGGTATGATGCTGTGGTGGTATTCGTCTGTATGCTTACGAAACGGACGATTGTCGAGCCAATTACGAAAACGATTACAGCGGAACAATTAGCAAAAGTTATGCACCGCGCTGTTTTTCGACATTTTGGCTTACCACGGAAATTAATATCCGATCGAGATCCCCGGTTTATGAGCGACTTCTGGCAAACCCTATTTAGGGCTGTTGGCACCAAGCTTAATATCTCTACGAGCTATCACCCCCAGACAGATGGCCAAACTGAACGAGTAAACCAGACATGGGAGCAAGTCATACGATGCTATGTGCACCCCTTGCACGACGACTGGGTTCAACACCTTACCAACGTGGAGTTCGCGATCAACGCAGCGGTTTCTACGTCAACGACTATGTCTCCATTTAAGGCGACGCTAGGATTTGAGCCGACATCTCCAACGACGGCTACATTTGAAGATAACGAGCCTAGCCGTACTTTACCGGAGCAAGTGAAGATTCTGGTCGAGATGCACAGATTTGCCCACGACTGCGTCAAAGCAGCCCAGGCACACATGCAAGACGCTGCAAATCGGCACCGGTTACCAGTACCTTTTACAGTTGGCGACAAGGTTAAGCTCAAGGCGACAAATCTACGGTTTGTACAACAGCCATGTTCTAAACTACGCGACCGCTACATTGGACCGTTTCTCATTACGGAGGAAGTTTCCCCGGTTGCATTTCGGCTTAAGCTACCCCCTGGAGTACGGATTCACGATGTTGTACACGCCAGTCTACTGGAAAAATGGAATGCAGAACCAGAACAGGCCAACAGTGCGCAGCCAATCCCGATTGTGCACGATGCGAAGCGATTTGAAGTCGACAAAATACTCGACGTGGCTTTTAACTCCAATGGCACGGGACTTTTATTTAAGGTCCGCTGGGCAGCACCGTTCAACGTACCTAGCGAGGACACTTGGGAACCCATGCGAGGAGTCAACCACTTAAACATCTTTTCCGAATTTCTTCGAACGGATGTTTATCGAGAATTTTCTGGCACTCCTGACTTTGTCAGATTTCGCAATCGCTGGCCTGCAAGAACCCCCAAGAAACCAAGACCCTGAGTACTGCACAGCGAGGACGCTGGTGCTTAAGGAGGGGAGAGTGTCATATCCTAGCCATTTAGCTAAGTGCTAGTATCTGACATTATTTGTTTCCTCTAAATGGTACCTGTATCTTAGCGATATTCAGTGACTCTTTATTTGTCATCACGGCAGTACAACTGTATCGCCGTATTTTCCCTCGACAGTACAGAGTTACTAGCAGTATCTCTTCTAGATAGTTCTTTTCTAGATAGTTCTAAGAGCTTGTGTGATAAGGTTAGATAGACGGTACAGGTAACCTGAGTTAACCTGTATCACTAGTAATAGTTTGGTTTAGTTAGCAGACAGCACAAGCTACAGGTTCTAAGGCTGTTTCTAGAACAACTGCGGTGTGGATATTTAAGACGGGGACTTACTGGTAGAGGTGAGAGACCGGTACAGAATAGAATTACGCCACACCCAGACTGTAAGAAACCCTGTTCCTAAGACAATCTTATTAATTCTCTCTACGCTGTATAATTAGATCCAGAGATTAGGTTCTACTATTAGTCTAAGGTTGCCAACTTAGCCTAACCAAAGTAGCACCTCACAACCCCCCTGCACCTCCCCTACCCTCCCCTCCCCCGGTCCACCTCACCTTCACACACCACCCACTACATCTCCACGAACACCCGCAACACCGCACCCTCTGGGGAGGGGACTTCCAATCGACCACCCACACAGGTACATGACACCCGGCCCTCACCTCCCTACTCCAATACCACCTCCAACCCCTCCACGACCCCATCCCTACCTTCCCCCGCAGCGGGGGCTGCCTTGACCACTGGCTCACCACGCCTCCCTCTCCCACCACCCTCACACCACCCTCCTGCTCGATATTCCCCTCCCCCTCCCACTTCACTGACCACTCTGCTATTCACCTCGTCATTCCCGCCCCTTTCTCACTCACAGCACACCCCCCCCCCCACATACCCACCCCCACACACATCACACGACGCGCAAACTCACCTTTCGCCTTCCCCTCACACCCGACCACATCAAAACCAAGAGACCCTCAACCCCACTTGGCTCACTAAAAAAACACGCACTCAAATACTTAAGCTCCGTAAATGTAGCAAACATAACGGCCCTCTCCCCATCGCCCAGGCCCTATTAAACACAACCGAATATCTCTCCCCTGACGCCATCAAACAACAATGCCAAGCACGCATCCGCCAACTTCTTCACGCCACCACCCTGGATAAGGTTAATAAAATAAAAACACGAGCCAACACGGCCTACGACACCTGCCCCAAACGCTCCCACCGCCAATTGAAAATTAAAAGCGGCCTTCTACCCCCCGCCGGCACCACCTCCACCCTCCACCGCATTACCAACCCCGATAACACTACTGCATCCTCCCCCTCAGCCGTCATTGACGCGGTGCACTCTCACTTCGCTCGCGAACTCGACCGCGCCACCCCCCCTGAACTTCCCACCCCCCCATGGGAACTCCCTGACAACCCCGACAATTTTACCATCGAACCCCGCGGTGACCCCTCTCTCACCCTTGCCGACATGATTACCCGCGACACCTTCGATAAAACCCTCAACTCCCTAGGCACCGGCAAAGCCCCTGGCCCCGACGGTATCCCCAATGAAATACTCAAATTCCTACCCCCGGCGACCCGCTCCGCTCTCTTCTCTCTACTCTCCCTCCTCGCCCACAAATCCTACACCCCTCCTGATTGGTGCCACAGCACAACCTGCCTCCTACATAAAAAAGGCGACCCCTCCCTCCTCGATAACTACCGCCCTATCGCCCTCATGAACAACCTCCTTAAACTCTGGACAGCACTAATCAAAGAAGCAGGCTCGAAGTACGCCGAATCCCACGGCATACTCAGCGACCAACAGGACGGCTTCCGACAACACCGCAGCATCCACGACGCCCTTTCCTCCCTCATTACGACGATGGAAGATGCGAAACTCCACAGCAAAGACATCTACGTCATGTACGCGGACTTCAAAGGTGCCTTCAACGCCGCGGACCACCGAATCATGTTCAAACACATGCGTCAACTCGGTATGCCTCCCACCTTTGTCGACACATGCGAACAACTATACGGGGTCTCAACCACAGCATATATCACTCCTCACGGCCCCACCCCTTCCATCGACATCAATCGCGGAACCCTCCAGGGTGACACCCTCTCCCCCTTCCTATTCACCCTCTTCCTTGAACCCTTCCTTCGCTGGCTCACGGTGGGAAGCCGGGGCTACCGCCCAGGCCCCCCCGCCACTAACGCTGACCCCACAGCACCCACAGCCACCTACCCAGGACACGCCTTCGCAGACGACCTCAGCCTCGCCACGGGCTCGACCCCCAACTTGACCATCCAGCTAAGAAAACTCTCCCTCTTCAGCGCCTACACCGGCATGACGGTCAATATCCGCAAATGCTGCATCACCGGCGCCCTCTGGCGTACAGGCAACGCCCTCACCCGCGCCAACACTACCCTCCTCGCATCCCGCCTGCAAACACAGTTCATCTCCATAAACTCCATACCGGCCCCCATCCCCTCCATTGGCCCCAAGGACACATACAGAGTGCTAGGGGTCGAACTGAACACCTCTCTCAACTTCACCAAACATTGGCATGAACTCAAACGTACCACCGCATCCCTCATCACCGCCCTCTCCACCTCCCCACTAACTCAATCCCGCAGAATCAGGGTCATCCGTGGACTCCTCATCGGAAAGCATTTCACCCTCCAGCTCGGCCTCTTCACTGACTCCCAACTCGACACTCTCGAAGGACAAATCTGCCGCGCACTCCGCTCCGCCGTCTCCTCGGTACGTAACCTTCCCCGCACCGCCCTTCACCGCCCTACCTCAGACCTAGGATACGGTCTCCCCTCCCTCAAAGCCCACGCCGCACAACTCACAGTCTGTCACCTTCATAAAACCATGAACACCTCAGGCTACAGAGGCCACATGGCACGCGCGCATATACGCACCCTGTCCACAATGTATTCCCACTGGCCCTCGGAATCCATCATGTCAACCTGCCACACCCCACCCACACTAAAGTGCTTAGTCCGCGCCCAACGGGATGCGGGCACCCTATTCCACAACATCCCCCCACTCTCCCTCACCAACCCTATCGCCTCCACTATCCGCGCCCACTTCACCACTCAAGACAACGCCCTCCTCACCTCACTCCGAGACAAAGCCACACACATCACCGACCCTCACACATACAAACAAGCCTACTGCGATTTCTCCCCCCGCAAAACACACGCCTCCCTCCTACCCCGCCTTACCCCCCTCTGGAAAAATAACATCACCAAGTGGCCACAGGTCCTCCTCCGAGCCACCTCATCCTCCTTCCTCCTCAAATCCTGTAAATCCATCACCACACTCACGGGCTCCACCAACTCACTCTCAGTTCCCATCCGTCTCCTCGCCGCAATCCTCACCGAACCCCTCGATACTATCCACAACCGCCTCCCCATTACAAACCTCAATACCAACCAGGCCATCGGTATGCCTCCCCACCCCCTCCCCCTCTGCCTGCTCCATCTGTCATGAACCCCTACACACAGAACCCTCCTCCGCATGCTGCACATGCCCGCACTTTGCCATACACTCCCAGTGTCGCCCAGCTCAGGGCCCCGACACGTGGCAGTGCGACTGGTGTGCTCGCGGCCAACAACACGACCTCACCCATCTCCACGAAGTGCAGTGGGCCCCGTGCCTACAACTCCACGACACCATCAGTGAGACCCCCTCCGGCCCCACCGCCCTCACCGCATTCAACTCCGGCTATGTCCCCTCCACCACACCCATTTTGCCAGACCCCGGACCCCCTCCGTGGTCACACCCCCTCATCACATTCAACCATGACCCCATCAACCCCGACCTTGACATGCTCCCTACCGGTAAATTCGCTATCCACGCACACCCCACACTTCACGATACCACTATACTCTGCACCCCCGACGGCCGCGCGGTCACCACCCTTAACGGCCCCCGGGTCCGCCACCTTTACCAACTCTTCCGCCCCGACCTCTCTCGTCATACGTTCGAAGAGGAGGTCTACCACCTCCTCACACGTCTAGGTTCCCGATCAGAAATCCACTCACCCACGCCCGCCACCACCACCCGCAACAGATGGGCCACCAGAGAGGACCTCCTCACCGCTCTCAGTCAAACATTCCGCATCCAGACAGAACTCTACTCCGACCCCCTCAATAAATCCCTTCACTCCCACACCTATCACTCCCTCTACCCCGAGGACATAGTTTTCTCATCAAGCGGCAGCAATGCCCCGCACACCTGGCAAGGCACCAACATAGCCAACCCCGAATACGACCACGAATGTATGAGACGAGCCATGGAACACGCAATCACCAGCGCACACCTCACAGCCCCTCACACACCCAGCGCAACCATCCTCATCCTCCCCCGATGGGAACACACACCATACCGCCACTCCAAATACATCAACTCCCCATACACCCACCCTAATGACGCAAACACATTCCTACCCCCCGACCAACACACTGGCAACCCCACCCCTACCCCATTCGGCACACGCTGGATGGTCGAAATTGAAATTGAAATTGTTTACAACATGTGCCGGCAAACTGGACCGATTGCTGTCTCTCGGGCCTCTCTACCAAGCCATTCAGGACTTATAAGCGAGTTTAGCCCGGGTCTCTTCGACCAGGTACACCTATCGACACACCTAGCTTCACTGTGTGTCGACGTTCCTCGGGAGTTAAAAAACTGTAAGCAACCGCAGTAATTGCCACAGTCCCCCCGCCTAAGCAGTAACAGCGTAGTAATTTTGTAATCAAGAAAAACAGATCTAAAAATAAATCCACTTGTCGAGAAATGCAAAACTAAACTGCTGCTCGACCTTCACGATGCTCGGCCCGCTCCCACCGAACCGGGGTGCCGACCGGCCGAGGCCGGTCGGCGTTCGGGAGGGACGACGGGCCAGCCTAATCTAGCTCCCGCGTGACTTCGGTCTTGCCGAAGATAGGAGGGGAAAGGCTGGCAAAAAACCCCTCCTCGCGCGGTCGCTCGTCGATCCCGCCGTCCCATCCCGTAAGCCCCGCCAAGGTCGCCGCCGCATCCGCCGACGCGACGGTCCTCCTTGTCGAGGTCCCCCGTCACCTCCAGGGCAGGTGGGGGGGACCGAGACACATAGACATAGAAAAAATGGGCGCTCCTGCCTCCGCACCTGAATTTTCCCCGCTCATTTCCCCGGTTTTTTCGCAGTCTGGTACCCGGGTACCTGTCAGGTAGTCCGGCCTGCGTCCGTACCCTCCCCCCCTCTGATGCGCGTCCACCTAGCAGACTTTGTTGAAACAGGGGCCTCCGCGCTCACCCGGCCCCCCCCGCAAGGGTCTCGTCTATCCGGTAGTGGGTATCGAGGAGGGGGGGGGGGGTGTCAGGTCGCCGTAGCCGGATCCGTCGGGCCGCGGGTGCACGGAAATTAGTCAAAACCCTCCGTGCCGGGTTTTCCGGCGGCGCCGACCCGGAGGGTCGTCGTCGCCAGATCTTGTCGCTCCGTCCTTCGCGACAGGCCTCCTTGCCGCCCAAGCCTACTCCTCCCCCCTCGGGAGATGTATCCTGTCGGCGTGGCAGCTCGCTAGTGAGCGCCCTACCCTGGTGCTGCTCCGCAACTAGCTCGACGCCGGGTACGGACATTATTTTAATTTTCCAAAAAAGCCCTCCGTACAGGGCTTTCCGGCGGCGGCTAATCCTGAGGATCTCCGCCGCCTCACATAGCCGCTCCTCCGCCTGCGACCGGCCACCGGCCTGTTCCAGGTCTTGCTTCCCCCCCTCAGAAGTGTCGACCGGCACAGGGCTGGTCGGCGGCTAGCGAGCGCCCTTTCCTGGCGCTACTTCCCGGCTTGCCACCACCAGCTCTAACACACACCCCCCACCGCAAATCCGGCCGTACCCTCCTCGCAATCAAACGCTTCTGAAGTACAGGTCCCACCCCCTCGAGGTAGGACTGTCCTTAGTAGTATCTGTACGCGAAAAAACATATCGGACGGGCCGAGCGGGAGATCTTGGCGCCGGTATCGCACAGAAATTATTTTATTCAAAAGCCCTCTGTACAGGGCTTTCCCGACAGCTGCTGATCCCGCGGATCGAGCTGTCGGCCCTCTTAGCCCCCTACCGTGCCAGGCCTGGCACGGCTACGGGGTTTCCAGCGCCCATCACGGGGAGGTGAGGGGATGCCGACGGGCCTGCGAGCGCACCCCCCTCCGGGGCCGCCGCCGCTGCGCCGCCGGCGGGCGCCTGGATGGTCGACATATACCTCGTCGCTAACCCCCTCGCACTCTCCACCCTCCCACCCCCCACAGCCATGAACGCACTCCATAACACTCTCGAATCTATCTACGACACTCACCTCCCCAACCACATCATCACCCCCCCCCCTCCACACCTCTTTGTCACCTACTCACCCCACTCAACAGGTATATACTACCGCCCCCCAAACCCAACTCACCCCCTCACTTACCCCCTCCCGGAACGCGTACACCTAACGTACCCTCCCACCAGAGGCACCCCTGCTTGGAACTGGCAGGACTTTGTCTACACAGACGGCTCGAAAAAAGGCTGCTCGACCCCCCTCGGAGCAGCAGCTACCCACCCCGCCTCGGACACCAAAATCAAAATCCTGGTGAACTCTACCCCTCCCTCACATACAATAAATCGTGCTGAATTAGCAGCATAGATATAGGCCTCCAACTTGGCCGCACCCACCTCCTCACAGACAGTGCATGCTCCCTTCGCCTAATTCAAGGTTACTTAAACTGCCCTTCCGCCTACCGCCATAACATTCACCGCGACACCCTATTATCTATCACACACACCCTTACAACCCGCTGCGAAGCAGGCATCCGTACACACCTCGGTAAAATCAAAGCCCACAACCATTCCATCGGTAACGACCTTGCAGACACCCTCGCAAACCATGTTGCGGATGGCCACCCACCAGACATTATATACACCACGGGCTCAGAGGTCACGATAGGCCACTGGACATGGCCATACACCCTCATCCCTCAAACCTTTGGAGAGCCCATACCCTACAAATACACCAACCTCAAATCCGACGCACACAAATACAGCACAAAACACACACACACTCCTCTCTCGAATACAACCAAACACGGAGCCCTCCTCTCCCGCGCCGCGAAGGACGGCGCCGACTTCTCATACCACAAAAAACACTCCTCCCTCACCAATATCCAGTTCACACACAAACAAGAATTCTTGTGGGGCGTCCACAACACCCGCCTACTTGCTCACAACCCCACCCTGCGCTGCCCCCTATGTGGCCAATTCACTAGCAACGGCCACATGGCCGGTAATTGCCCCTCTATGTCTGGACTAAGACAGGACCGACACAACAGCGCTCTGCAACTCCTACTATCCCTACTGGAACGCCACAACGGAGGACGCTGGGAGACCATCACCGCAGACTTCGGTAACAAACCCATAAAATCGTTTGATTCCCCCATCCCTGCCCACTCTCCACTTGACTGCCACCCACCTCACCCCACCCACATGCCCACCCGCCTTGTTGCTGCTGATGAAGGTCTCTCGCATGACTCCTTAACATCATGCCCCGCCGTCCTCCCCCCTGAGATTCTCCCCCCCCTGCTTCGTCCCCCAGCACACAAACCTGACTTCATCCGCATCCTCGAACCCAGATTCGTTGGCCACTCCAACGGTCGCCGACGTTATGCATCCATAAAAAAGATTCAGATAGGGGAATGGAAGTACTGCACAGACAACAACCTCACTCACACAGCCGACCTAATACGTGACAAATACACACCCCTTGCGAACGCCATCAGAAACCACTGGCCAGGCACAGTGGTCGACATCCTCCCCAACGTCATGAGCCGCACAGGTACACCGCACACCTCCACCATCACGAGTCTCACCTCCCTACTCACCGCCCGCACAGACCCTCATGATAAACTCGTCTCCAAAGCACGCCTCGACACTTCTCGCATTCTTACACAACTCCATACGCATACTGTCCAATGGCTGCATCACCTACTACGCATATACCGCATCAAGTCCCGCATGACCTCCCGCCGCGCATCCGCACACTGCCCCCACGCACGACCCTGAATGCACACATCCTTCACCTCTACTTGCATCCTCCCCGGGGGGGAGTTAAACCCCCGAAAACCCTTGGAGAGGTTGGATTAGCAGGTGGTTAACGGTCTAGCCATGACTTGTAAGTTCCCTGTATGGCATAGTTGGGAGGGCCCAGAGACATCAGCCGACGCATCCGGCTTTTGGTGAAAAACCGGCGCATACGGTACATGTTGTAAACAATTTCAATTTCAATTTCAATTTCAATGTCGTCCACGTACAACGCCAAGACATAAAGCTCACCCTCCTTGATGAAGACGTAAATGCCGGGATCCACCTTGGATTGGGTAAAGCCATACTCCTCTAGCCATGATGTGATGGTCTTATTCCAGCTCCTAGGAGCTTTCTTGAGGCCATACAATGATTTCTTCAACAAGCACACTCGCTCCTCTCCATTGATGTCGAAGTGACGGAATCCTCAGACTGCCTCATGTAGATCTCCTCCTCGATATCGGCCTCCAAAAATGCCGTCACCACATCAAGCTGCTCCACCTCCCAATCATTATAAGCAGCAAGCGCGAGCAACGTTCGAATAGAAGTCACCCTCACTGTGGGAGCGAAGGTCTCGTGGTAGTCCACACCCTTCTCTTGAGTAAACCCGTGAGCCACAAGTCTTGCTTTGTACCTTGCAATCTGTCCATTGGCATCGCGCTTCAGCTTGAACACCCACTTGGAATCTACGAGTTTGCGACTGGCAGGACAAGGGACCGATGTCCAGGTTTTCCGAGATACAAGTGAGTCGTACTCGCTCTTGATAGCTGCCTCCCACTCCCCCGATTGGGGACTCCTCAGCGCTTGCTTGTATGACATCGACTCTTGAACGGTCGGGCTGCTGGATGACTTAATAGCCGCGGTACTTCCCGTAGTCCATCCATCTCCCGAAGCGCCCGCTGAACGGAGATTATACCTTGGACTGGGTACGCATTGCTGTGGTGCGGCAGTGGATCGAAGATTATACCTTGGACGTGGAGTCTCCCCCGAATGCATGTCCCGTTCATCTTCCGTCGACCCGGAATACTGCCGCGACTCCCGTAGCGGCGACTCCCCCGAAGGTGTATCCCGTTCTTCGCTACACATGGTGCGCGGGATGTTGTCCTCTTCATCATCAGTGCGTTGCTCCGCATTGCTCTCCCCCATGGAGAGGGCTGCAGCCTCATCGAACACCACGTTACGGCTGCTCACCACCCGACGAGTAGCAGGATTGTACACCAACCACGCAGGGGATTCGTAAGCATAGCCCACAAAGACACCCTTCCACGCGCGATCGTCAAGTTTGCGGCGTTGAGACTTGTCAACGTGGACATAGGCTGGACAGCCGAAGACCCGCATGGAGCTCAGATCAGCTCGTCTACCGGTCGCCAAGGTGAAAGGTACACCGCCGGCTCCGCTACTATGCACACGATTGCGGACATGCACCGCAGCGGCCATCGCTAGAGCCCAATACGATTTAGGCAGCGCGGCTTGCCGGATCATTGACTGCGCCATCGGGACCAATGTCCCCCACTGCCGCTCAATCCGGCCATATTGCCAATGCGCGTAAGGGGCAGTGATCTCCACAGCGATGTTGAACTCATCCAAGAGGTTTCGGAAGGGAGCACCTAAGAACACCGTGTCATTGTCCACCCTAAGACGACGAACCGTGTGCCCAAGAGAGCGGATGGTAGTCAACATGCGACGGAACGAGGCGGGAGCCTCATCCTTGGAGCGGACTGCATCAATCAGCATGAAGCGGCTCCGAAAATCAACCGCACACAAGTTGTACCGCCGTCCTCCCAAGGATGGAACACTCATAGGACCGCAGAAGTCTAAGCCTCAAAGACAAGGACTCAAGGACCTCAAAGACACCAACGTTCCGGTCAGCCGGCTCACGAGAGATACGGCGGACGTGCGACTTACACACAACACACGTCTCACAGAAGCCCAACTTCTCCGACGAAGAAAACGCCACACCCTCCATCTCAGTGGCCAAGAGCCCGTCCAATTGCAACTCGCCAACGTGACCGAGTCGGGAATGCCACAACCGTTTTTCCAATGGCGCAGTGGCGACCGAAGCGGTAGGAGTCGACGAAGCAACCCGCGCCGGCAACCATACCAACAAATGCGCGCGCTCCAGCGGAACCACCACACCACCACCATGACCGGCATGAAGACGAAGGTGGTCCACGGGATCAGCTAACACCACAGAATGACCTTGTCGCCGAGCTTGGGTGAGGCTGAAAAGCCGATGGTAAGACCACGACGCACGACGGGATAGCTCAGGAACGTGGAGCACATTCTTTAGCGTGGCAGGAATCTCCTTTCCATCTTCAGCCTTCACAATGATTCGGACCGAGCCCACTCCAACAGCGCGGGCGCTGATACCCTTCACCCAAAGCCGGTCGGTGAGCGCTCGATATTCACAGAAGTCACGGCGTACACTAGTCATGTGATGGCTGGCGCCGCTCTCGGCCAACCACATCCACGTTTCCCCATCGCGCTCGAACATGTGTCGAGCCTCGGAGAATGGCCTCGCAGGGGTGGCTGTCACGTCCATGACCGCCGGAAAAGCAACCGGGGAGTCCACCTGCGCAGAGTTACCTCCGGTGTTGCTGACGGGGCACTCAGACTTGCGATGGCCCTTCTTACCACAGCCATAGCAAACACCACGAAAAATTCTCGCTCCGCCTCTGCCATATGAGGTACGACGATTAGTCGCAGCTCCTTGAAGAGATTTCAGTTGGTCTTGGAGCTCGGAGACTTGCCGCTTCAAAAGTTCAGTCGTTGAGTCATCATGAGACGCTGCAAAAGCCGTAGGTGTTGGGGGCTCCGTTGTATGTGATTGCGCACGACTCTCGATGCGCATGCCCTTTTGACGAACATCACGCTTGACGGTATCCATGCTGAGGTCGTGTACGTCCCACGTGTCGGTGATGGAGTGCCCTTCACCAAGTACATGATGATACGCCGGTCGTGGACGACGTCCCCAACTCGGGCAAGCTGTCGTTGCAGTCGGACTAACCGGTTCAAGTATTGAATGCCGCTCTCGCCGTCCGCTTGCGGCGTCTCCAAGTCCTGCAATAGTTCCGTACACCGGTAAATACCATCGTCCTCATAATGATTGACTAACGCAGTCCATGCAGTGTGGCCGCAGGTCTTGTCATCCTCGCTAACATTCTCGATAATGGAATGATCGTCCTCCGGCAGCGCAAGAATCAATGTGGAGTACATGTCGACTTGTTGATGAGAGGAAGCGGCACCATCCGACGACAAAGCCGGAGCCCACTTTTGCATCAAGCCAAATGCACGGAAACGTTTCTTCCACACGTCAAAATCTCGTCTCTCCCCACTGAACTTGGATAGTTCCGGAGTCTATATAGCCAAGGCAATCAGAAACGAGTCTCAGAAGGTCGGTCAAGTGACGTCGTACATGAGTGCTAGTACACTTGTGGTAAGATGCCTTTCCAAAAATTCAGCCGGACCACTATAGGCTTTCACGAGAAAAGAAACTGGCGGGTGACAAGCTCCGGAAGCGAATAAAATTGCAGAAAGCGCCAAGCTATAACAAAGGAAAGCAAGCCGATCTTCACGTCACACGAGACGGCGTTCGGGGGTTCAAGCCGGCTCCAAGTGACACAAACAAGTCGCTACCAGCCGGGTATCGAAGTAAAGCTACAAACACAAGCAAGAGCCAGCCACTTTGTGAGCCAGTCGCACCTCACGTATCGTGCGACACCACAAAGGTCTACCACTCTTCGAGAAGCAAGCTCTAGGTTCCAGTCAAGACAAATGACTCCAACAACTAGCAGCTAGAGGGCCCATAACTTGTCAAAGTTGAGCGGGCAATAAGGAATGCTTACACTCGTTGAGTGACACTGCATGTCATCTCACCCTCAGCAAGTGCCTAGCACTTGCCTATCACAGGACGCGTATTCACCTTGTGGTGAGCACACGCCAACATATATTCTGAGCCTTTAGATGATATCTAACGCTCAGCAACTTGCCACTATCAGCAACCTAATCCTCTCTATTGTTGATTGGCTTATCATCTTATTGTGGTGAGTCACAGCCGTACTATCACGATGCTACTCGAACAACATTGCTGTGTAGCAACTTGATTACCACACAAAACCATGTCTCGCAAGTCTCAGCGAAAAGGACGAAACTGACGAGACGAACGAGGCGGACGAGAACAATTCTGAGACTGATAGGCCGGAGGAGTCACTGGAATTGATGTTTACGGAACTTTAAAAATTGTTCAGCCGCATTCATGAAAGGTGTGGTAAGATATGTAGCACAATTCAGTTGTTATGCCTGAATCATTGAAAATCACAAGTCACATTGATTAAACACGGTCATTGAAAAAGTGCTTAGAGTTCTCTGTCTCGCGCATCCAACACATTGACGTGGCTGTGCTGCCGCCTCAAAAGTATGCCTTGCTCTGAAGGCTCCTCCCGACAAGGCATTGCGAATTCATTGCATATGCACTTTCTTTTCATTTGCATAGAATATTATTGTGACACGGATGGTAATACTTGGATTTGACTTCATCATTTCTCGTTGCATTTGGTTTCACATCCACTTTTAAAAAGTCATGTGCCACGTTCCTCGTATAAAGTTGACGACTATCTATGAATTACAATTGGTTTATCGATGGGGGGCAGCAGCTCACAGAAAGAATTCGGCATAATCAATGGCGATTCAATTCGTCTATTTAAGCCCCACTTCCTTTGGGATGGTTGCAGTGGTCGTGATAGACATGCATTACTACGTCTTAATTGGATAGCGCTCGAACGCAAAATATCGTATCGCCGCATTCATGATTTATGGGGAGATAATCTCTTTCATAATTGGCACTGCCCAATATCATTGGCATGCAACTTTCGGAATGTTATTGACGACTGAATTTCAAATCCAGCCGCCGTGCTTTTAACACTTTAACATAACGAGACACACTCCCTAATGTTATTTTCTAATGCCAAACTTGTCACCAAATAAATCATCTGTCATTCTCGAGTTGCAAAATCTATGGAGCGGTGACGGCGTGTAGTAGACTCGAGTGGGAGGAGAGGCCGGCGGCTGACACTCTGCATCTCATTCTAGAAATTGAAATTGAAATTGAAATTGAAATTGTTTACAACATGTCCCGGCAAACTGGACCGGCTGCTGTCTCACGGGCCACTCTACTTCGCCATACATGACTTATTAGCAAGTTGGGCCCGGGTCTCTCCGACCAGGTACATTTCTTATCGACACACCTATTTGTAATGTGTGTCGACGTTCCTCGGGAGTTATATATCTGTAAGCAACCGCAGTAATTGCCACAGTCCCCCCACCTAAGCAATAACAACGTAGTAATTTTATAATCAAGAAAAACAGATCTAAAAATAAATCCACTTGCCGAGAAATGCAAAACTAAACTGCTGCTCGACCTTCACGATGCACGGCCCGCTCCCACCGAACCGGGGTGTCGACCGGTCTAGGCCGGTCGGCGTTCGGGAGGGACGACGGGCCAACCTAATCTAGCTCCCGCGTGACTTCGGTCTTGCCGAAGGAAGGAGGGGAAAGGCTGGCAAAAAAAACCCTCCTCGCGCGGTCACTCTTCGATCCCGCCGCTCCATCCCGTAAGCCCCGCCCCAAGGTCTTGCCGCGTCCACCGACGCGGCGGCCATCCGTGTCGAGGTCCCCCATCACCTCGAGGACAGGTGGGGGGGACCGAGACACACAGACATAAAAAAAACTAGCGCTCCTGCCTCCGCGCCTGAAATTTCCCCGCTCATTTCCCCGGTTTTTTCTCTGTCTGGTACCCGGGTACCTGTCGGTTTGCCGGCCTGTGGTCGTACCCTCCCCCCTCCGATCGCGCGTCCACCGAGCAGCCGTTTCTTGAGCGGGGGCCTCCGCGCTCACCCGGGCCCACGCTCAAGGAATCCTAGGATTATGAAGGTCTGTCGGGGTAGTGGGTGTCGAAGAGGGGGGAGGGGCAGGTCACCGTAGCCGGATCGGGCGGGCCGCGGGCGCCCGGAATTAAACAAAACCCTCCGTGCCGGGTTTTCCGGCGGCGCCGACCCAAAGGGTCGTCACCGCCAGATCGCGTCGCTCCTCCCGTCGCGACCGTCCTCCTTGCCGCCCAGCTAACTCCTCCCCCCGGGAGATGACGCTGGACGACGTGGCGGCTCGCTAGTGAGCGCCCTACCTTGGTGTTGCTCCCCAACTAGCTCGACGCCGGGTACGGACATTGTTTTAGTTTCCGAAAAAAGCCCTCCGTACAGGGCTTTCCGGCGGCGGTTGATCCTGAGGATCGCACCCGCCTCATATAGCCGCTCCTCCGTCTGCGACTAGCCACCGGCATGTGCCATGTCTTGCCTCACCCCTCGGCAAGGTTCGACTGGCACATGGCTGGTCGACGGCTAGCGAGCGCCCTTTCCTGGCGCTGCTCCCCGGCTGGCCACCACCAGCTCCAACACCCACCTCTCACCGCTGATCCGGCCGTACCCTCCTCGCTATCACAAGCTGCCGTAGTACATGCCCCACCCCTCAAAGTAAGGCTATATTCAAGAGTATATGTACGCGAAAAAACATATCGGACGGGCCGAGCGGGAGATCTTGGCGCCGGTATTGCACAGAAATTATTTTTTCAAAAGCCCTATGTACAAGGCTTTCCCGAAAGCTGCTTATCCCGCGGATCGAGCTGTCGGCCCTCTTAGCCCCCTACCGTGCCAGGCCTAGCACGGCTACGGGGTGTCCAGCGCCCACCACGGGGAGGTGAGGGGATGCCGACGGGCATGCGAGCGCACCCCCCTCCGGGGCCGCCGCCGCTGCGCCGCCGGCGGGCGCCATCTCATTCTAGAGTCAAACAGTCCCCATCACCGTTGTCGGTGTGAATAAGAATATTTACTTCAAATTCATTTTAGATAAAGTAAGGGAAATTGGTGCTGTGGTTCTTGCATAGGCACACGCAAACGATGCACTCAAGTTAGATTGTTGAACCACGGGCATTGACAAAGTGCTTGGAGTTCTCTGTCTCGGGCATCCATCACATTGACGTGACTTTAATGTAGCTGTTGTAAGTATTTCCTAATGTAGATTAATTACAGAGAGCTAATGTATGCTCTGATAGAAGTCCTTATGTACATGACATCAACTATTATGCCTGATGCACGATATCACAAACTAGCGTATAGATAGGTAACCACTTTAGCTTGAAACACTTCTCTTGTCTCGACACCAGCCGTCACCCAAGGCTAGTTGTTTAGCTTACCTGTAACCAGTAAGGCTAGGGATCAAGTGAATTTTGTCGATGTTGATGGTAATGATATTTCGCAACGTCGATGTTGATGGTATTGGTGTCTTGGATTGTCGATGTTGATGGTATTGATAGTTTGGGATACTGACATCGATGGCAATTTAAGCCGATAATATCGCCGATGTCTCGATATTTGGGACGATACATCGATACATCGGGCTTAGATAATCAATATTTTACAATTGTTTTGATAATTGATGGCATTGATTCTAGCACTGCTGCCATCGTGTCGATGTCGATATCGCAACCTATCACATCGATGGCACTATCACCATGTGATGATGATACTATCGACGATGCATCGATGGATGATCCCTAGCCTTAGTAACCAGCACACCGCAAGTTCCAGTATCTTCCTTATCGAACCGTGCATACCACGTTCAACAGGTTATGGAGTCCTCCACACGAAGGATACGCGAGACAAAATTGTCGTCCGGCGTGCAACTTGGAAACTCGCCCGAAGGCAACGCCGACCATATTTTCAAAACTATAATACTTAACACAGTATTTTCGTTTCAGTTTTTATTTCCACATTTTGATTATGTTCTACTTAACAGTCCCGCTACCATCGACTCTACTCTAGCCTACCACGGCTATATTCTACTCTACGCCTCGACGATCTAGCCAACCACACAAGCGCACTCGCTTGTGTGGACAAGGTGGATACATGTCCAAGCAAGAGTGGGAAATGGGGGAGCATTGTGAGGGTGAACACTCATACACAAGGTGCACGACAACATAAGTTGTTTCTTAGAGCATCGGATATATACACCTGCTTGTTCATGCCTCGGCTGCCACTGTGCCCCACACTGGCTTGAGGATACGGAAAAGGTACATTGAGACACCCCGGGGCTACATGCCGAGGGGTCGGCGGGCATCGGGCCGTCTCTTTGAAACCACCGTTAGGCATAGTTACCGCTAGTGGTTTTTTCCACTGCTTGGGTACTTATATTTTCTTGGAATGGCGCCAAAAAAAAACCGGCGCCCGCGGCAT
>JAPMLY010000524.1:180000-187500 GCA_026401115.1 Tetraselmis chui
GCTCTACTCGAGCCAACGCACCGCGGGGTGGTGAGGCACGTCAGCCGCGACTGGAGGGCTGCTGTGCGGGCGGTGGCGGAGGCGGGGGAGGGCGACGGGCTGGTTGACACCAGCAGCTTCCGCCTGTGTGCCTCCTCCTTGTGCGGTAGCTTGGACCTTGTGCAGTGGGGAAGGGGGGCCCAGGGGTGCCCCTGGTCTCTAAAACAGTGGATGGAGAAGGCAGCAGGTGAGGTGTTTGTGCCAAGAGAGTTGTTGAAAAAAGGGACGGATACTGAAGTAAGGGAAGCTGCGATACTACCGCCAGCCCGCGAGGAGTTACCATATAAGACCTATCTATATGTTTCGTTTGGGTGTGTCGGCTTTCGTGTGCCCTCCCTTGGTTTTGATATGTGTGTTTTAGGTACTGTGCATATAGATTAACACGACGACAAATATATGTGTCGAACGGGTGGTAATTTGTTTGCGAACTAACGCTGATTCTGCACGCGCCTTTGTCGCAACTGCTTTTTATGTTTTTTATAATATATGCAACCATTTGTTGCTCTTTTTGCAGAGACAGGACAGGTGGAGGTGCTGGAGTGGGTGACAAAAGAGGGCTGCCCATTGACGGAGGATGCTTGCGTCGCCGCCGCCCGTGGAGGCCAGTTGCCCACGCTACAATGGATAAGGGGGCAAGGCTGCTCTTGGGATGAGCGGGTATGTGCTGATGCCGCTGAAGGAGGTCATCTAGAAGTGCTGCAATGGGCGAGGGAGCAAGGCTGCTCTTTGGATAATGAAGTATGTATGATAGCCGCTGTTGGAGGTCATCTGGAGGTGCTGCAATGGGCGAGGGGGCACGGCTGCAATTGGGATGAGCGGGTATGTCACTATGCCGCTGAAGGAGGTCATTTGGAGGTGTTGCAATGGGCGAGGGAGCAAGGCTTCCCCTGGAATGCGCTGGTATGTAGTGGTGCCGCTGTGGGAGGTCATTTGGAGGTGCTGCAATGGGCAAGGGGGCACGGCTGCCCTTGGAATGAGCGGGTATGTAGTGCTGCCGCTTATGGAGGTCATTTGGAGGTGTTGCAATGGGCGAGGGGGCAAGGCTGCCCTTGGGATGTATACGTATGTAGTGAAGCCGCTAGAGGAGGACATCTAGAGGTGCTGCAATGGGCGAGGGGGCAAGGCTGCCCTTGGGATGAGCGGGTATGTTGTGCTGCCGCTTGGGGAGGATATCTGGAGGTGTTGCAATGGGCGAGGGGGCAAGGCTGCCCTTGGGATGAGGAAGTATATAAGTATGCCGCTAAAGAAGGTCATCTGGAGGTGTTGCAATGGGCGAGGGAGCAAGGCTGCCCTTGGAATAATGAACTATGTAGGTATGCCGCTAGAGGACATCTGGAAGTGTTGCAATGGGCGAGGGAGCAAGGCTGCCCTTGGGATGAGCGGGTATGTCACTATGCCGCTGAAGGAGGTCATTTGGATGTGTTGCAATGGGCGAGGGAGCAAGGCTGCCCTTGGGATGAGCGGGTATGTACTAGGGCCGCTAAAAGAGGTCTTCTGAAGGTGTTACAATGGGCGAGGGGGCAAGGCTGCCCTTGGGAGGGACAAGTATGTACTAGGGCCGCTTGTGGAGGTCATCTGGAGGTGTTGCAATGGGCGAGGGGGCAAGGCTGCCCTTGGGATGAGTGGGTATGTACTGCTGCCGCTGGGGAAGGTCATCTGGAGGTGTTGCAATGGGCGAGGGAGCAAGGCTGCCCTTGGAATTGGCGGGTATGTACTGCTGCCGCTGAAGAAGGTCATCTGGAGGTGCTGCAATGGGCGAGGGAGCATGGCTGTCCTTGGAATGAAAACGCATGTCTTTATTGGGACGACGGTGGTACATAACTGCTTTCAAGTGACGGATGTTAGGACGCCAGAAGGGACGGGGTAGGGACGAGTGCTGTCGCACAAGAAGTTCGATGAAAAAGCCCCGCGCTGCTCGCACCGAAAGGTCGCGAATCCGCTCTCAAGGTTGCGACCACAAGCAGACAGCTGTCTTGCTCAACGGGGATGATTTAGAGGTGAAGTCGTGGTACGGACACAACTAAATATGTCAATAAGATGAAATGAAGTACTTGCACGCAGCAGAGCGCATATTTAGTGACCAGACAGCAAACGAGGGATTCAACTGAGCGAAATGTAAGCAATATTTTAAAAGTGTCAGCATATCACGAACGCGGCTTGAAGATTGTTTTAGAGTGCCTTCACCTGTGACATGATCCATCATATTGACTGTTGATTCATGTCAGTCTGAATGTTATTTGTGTGATGGTAGTCAGTCGCAGCGACGTGGGGGTGGGGCTTGAGAGTCAATTCACAACGGGTCATACTCCAAAACCACAACTCAGGCTTTGAATAATCTTTCTCGACAAAGTGCACCGGCTGACACGCTGCATCTCATTCAAGAGCCAGGCAGTCCGTCGTCGCTGAAAATGAGGACAATTTACTTCAATTAAATTATTTAAGATGCAGAGGAAGTTGGTGCTGTGGTTCTTGCATACGCCCACGCAGGCAAGGCACTCAAGTTATATTGTTGAATCACGGGCATTGAGACAGTGCTTGGAGCTCTCTGTCTCGCGCATCCAACACATTGACGTGGCTGTGCTGCCGCCTAAAAAGCATGCCTTCCTCTGACGGCTCCTCCCGGCAAAGCATTGCGAATTCATTGCAAGTAAATGTTTTTCTAATTGACAAAAAATGTTAGTGTGACACGGATGGACACATTTGGATTTGATTCATCATTATTTGTTTCACTTGTGCTCATACCCACTTTTCAGTTTCACGTGCCTCATATGAAGTTGACGAGTATCAATGAATTAGACTTGGTTTATCTTCGGGCGGGCAGCAGCTGACACTAAGCACTCGGCATAATCAGTGGAGATTTAATTCGTTCAATTTAATCACGCCTTCTTTGCTTGCGCAGGTCGTGAAAGACGTGCATTGCTGCGTCGTAACTGGATAGCGCTCATGTCGTAGAGCCGCATGATTCATGATTCATGGGGAGATCATGTTCATGACATTCTTTGCAGACACTGGCAATGCAAATCATTCAATAATTTAACCCCCACTTTCTTTGGGATGCTTGCACCTGTCGTGACAGACAATATTGTTGTGTCATATGTTTGGATGACGCACAAACACATTATTTCGTATCGCCGCATTCGTGAGTCAAAGGGAGAACACTCACATAATTTGTGCGATATTTGCGAGCAACATGTTTTCTGTGTTTTCTACTACTGTTGATTGTTGTGCTATCAAGCCCAGCCCCGTGCTTCAAGCACAGGACACATAGCGATGGACCTTTCTTTGTGCTTATTTACAATGCCATACCTAACTGGTCCCAATACATTTTATGTGTCATTCAGAACCATTTATTTCGAAGCTGCCAACATGGCAGCACCTCAACAACCCCCCCCCCCCCCCCCCCCCCCCCCCCCCCCCCCCCCCCCCATTGAGTTGCGTGGCCAACTTGACTATGTCCCGCTCAGCCGTGGCAAGCATCCGCCAAGGCAGACTCCGTGTCTGACTGGGCTTGCTATCTTGTCGTTCTAGTATTTTATTGCAGTCTTCCTCGTAACTTCTCAGGCGCTCGTGCAGTGGCAGTCGCAACTGAAAAAATAACTACTTGCTCGACTCGTGCCTCTTGGAAAGGCATCGGGCACACGCGTAGTTGACTAACGTCAGGATGTAGCGGCTGAGGCGACTTGCTGTGGGATCCCGACCGAGCTCTTGAAGGCCGGGTCCGTCGCTTTCAATGCTACGGCCCTGGCACGTTGCTGTGGCTGCATAGCATTTAAGGGATTTACGAGGACGGGTGAAGGGTGGCCGTCTTAACTCTGTTGTAGCGCGGCGGGGGGATATTTGGGAATAACGCTACTGGGCCGAGGCAGGCGATCGGGGCCGGGCATTTGGGTTGGGAGGGTGAAAGCACATAAAACGTGAAAGTTAGTTAGGTCAGTGACAGGACGGGGACGAGGGGCGGGGCAAAGCACGACTACGCGAGTGTCGGGGACTGAAACCCTTTACGTAATCACACATCGCCACGTTGTTGTGGCTGCACAGCACTCAGGGGATTTGCGAGGAAGGGTGAAGGGTGGCCATCTTAACTCCGTTGTAGCCGCGGAGGGGATATGTGGGGGGTAACGCTACTGGGCCGAGGCAGGCGATCGGGGCCGAGCATGTGGGTTGGGAGGGTGAAAGCACATAAAACGTGAAAGCTAGTTAGGTCAGTGACATGACGGGGACGAGAGGCCGGGCTAGGCACGACTACGCGATTGTCGGGGACTGAAACCCTTTACGCAACCACACATCGCCACGCTCGCTCGAAAAACACAGAGATGGCAGTCACACAAACACAAACTGAGACACAAACACAGTCAGAAATCTACACGAAAAAAAGTATACATACACAGATCCAAATACGCACACGCTAAAAATGCACATTAACACTGCCACAAACACAGAGGTCGTCTCTGAGAAGCACGTGCATACTGACAGAGAGGCTGTGAACCTCAAAGACGCACATAGACGCAGCAGCATACAAATGCACGCACATATCGACGCAAACATACACGAATTGATACATGGTGATAGTCACAAACGCAGTTATGGAAACACAAGTAGTCAGAAGATGACGAATACACACATAAACGAAAGGTCACAGACACGCGCATACATACATAGACTTTCACACAAGACGTGTACAAGGAAAAATGAACGTGTACACGCACCACAATTCCTTCACATACATACACACACACACACACACACACACACACACACACACACACACACACACATACATTAATTACTACACTGTCAATCACACATAGAGGCACACATAAGTAGCAACAGAACAAAACATACTCAATAATCAATACACAGTCAAGCACAGACAGAGGAACATATAAGCAGCAACAAAACATAAACATACACAACCGCATGCATTTGTAGACTGGCAAGCACACTCACATACCCAAGCAGAAACAAACCAACCCATCATAGAAAAAATTATATATCAAACTTAGACACACACAGATAAGCACAAAATCACGAAACACATCTAACACAAGGAAATGCATATATAGTTACTCACACGATCATACAGACAAAACAACCAAAATAGACCGCCCCACAAATAAACATGTCAAAAATATACATGTATACGCAAACACAATTTGTTGATACGTACACAGCCACAAATACCGCAAAATGTACACATGCACACGACTCACATGTTCACAGACACCAGATAACATAATAACCCGTATGAGCAATTGAAAAAAGAGCAAATGCACATACATAGACACAGACGCGTCCATTTTTGACTAGCAAGACCAATTGCGCATTCACACACACACGCACAAACAAAGACACACAAAGCAAAAACAATTCTAAAACTCAGATACATGGACAGACACACTCTATCAGACACATACACATATTTGCGGCAACAGAATAAAAATAAACAAAACAGAAAAATATACATATATTCGTCCACGCCACAAACGAATATAAAGATAAAAACAAAGGGATGCAGAGATGGACACAAGCATTCAGGTATACAGCCAAAAGCACAAACGCAGTTACAGAAACACAAACCAAAAGAGGTATTTGAAAACACACACACACACACACACACACACACACACACACACACACATACGCACACACAAACACACACACACAAGCACAGGCGCGCGCACAAGGTATGAATGGTGAAACAAGAATGGGGGGTTACGATGTTGCAACGATCCGTAAACACGTTCAGACCCACATAGTAAGAAGGTGCCGTTCAGCACCCCTGCACGGTCCCATGTATTGAGCAACATAGTAATTCTGGGTTTGATGTGATTTGGGGCTATGCATTTTTATTTTTTTGATTTAGCCAATACTGCTACGCGAGGTGGTGGTGGAGCGTAGATTCGATTGGATTGGAAAAGCCCCATTTGCCCCCATTATTCAGAAGTATCCATTACAGTTGATGAACTTTATAAATAATCACTAAAGACGATTAAAACATCAGAGGTTTTGTATTTGTCTCAAATGATGGGAATTAGTTGTGGTGGTGGTGCGCATAGTGCACTCAGAATGACAAATTGAATGTCTGGTGGCCAGTGCGACAGTTTGAAAATGACATAAAGGCAGCTGTGTGACTATGTGGCAAGGGCGCAGAGCACGGGCGGGGTGGGCTTGGAAATTCAACAGTCAACAATTATAAAAAGAGCAGGAATCATTGGCATGCAGATATCTTGCAATGCAAAATAATGAAAGTGTTCTTCCCATGAATCATGCGATAAGAAATATTGCGTGTGAGCGCTATCCAAATACGGCACAGGAATTTCGAGCACCTGCGATGAAGGTATCTCAAAGAAAACGAGTTTTAATTCAATGAAATGATACATTGCCATGATCGTTGCTTAATTTTTGCTGTCAGCTTCTTTCCCTCGTCAATAAACAGCTAGGGTTCATTGGCAGTCGTCTTCCATATGCCACTGGCGCGAAGCATTAAATGGGCTGTCCACAAGTTTAAAGTCATTAATGAAGATGAAAAGCCTCACTGTTGCCATCCGTGTATCACCATATTGTGCAAACGAGAAAGATCGACTGAATTTGCAATTCTTTGTCGGGAGCACATGTGTCGGAGCAAGCCACATCAAAGCAACGTCATAGTGTTTGATGTGAGACGCGTTTTCATGCGCATTCTCGGTCAATATGTGTAACACAGTATTCCTTATGTGCATTGTATGTGTCTATACAAGGTCGGCATCTTCAATTGTCTTTTACAAGGTCGCCATGAATTATGCAGATTGTTTACTATCAGCTGCTGCCACCCATCGATAAATAAATTATATTTAGTTTATGCTCGTCCACTCGGCGTATCAACAGGGTAAGCCAAAAAAATGGAAGTTAATATTGGTGAAATCAAATCCAAATGCTTCTGCCCGTGTAGCAACATGTATTTAATGCAAATGGAAAATATTATATACGCACTGAATCTGCATTGCGTTGTCGGGAGGAGCCTTCGGGGCAAGCCACAGTTATGATCGCACAGCACAGCCGCGCCTTGGGGTTTATTTGATTCGAGACAGAGAGTCAAACACTTTCTTAATCACCATGTCTAAACAAGATGCATTGTGTGCATTGCCTGCGTGTGCTGTGCCTATACAAGGTCCTCAGCTCCTATTCCTCTTGTATCTAAATTTGAATATTCTAAGTTCAAATGCTCATTTCGAGCGACGACGATAATGGAGACTGCCTGACTCCTGAATGAGATGCAAAGTGTCATAGCTGGATAGCGCTCACACATAATACTTCATAACGCATTCTCGCCCCATTCATAAGTCAAAGGGAGAACCTTTTCATAATTTGCGATGCGCAATATTTGTGTGCACCACGGGATCATGTTCATAATTTTCTCCGCCCTATATTTGCATACATAATGGCAGAATAAACGATAGGTATAGATAATGGCAATGCAAATTA
>JAPMLY010000525.1:0-190000 GCA_026401115.1 Tetraselmis chui
TCAGCTGAACAGCCGCGAGCGCAAAGAGAAAGTAGTTGCTGATGTCGCCGACCTAATGGGCGACCTTGGCCTGCCTCACACCCGGGCCGCCACCGTGGCAGCTGGCGACATTGTCATTTATTACCCATCTCCAGCGTTCCGCGAACGCTACGCTGCTGAGCTCGTGGAGGTTGGCTCACTGGATGAGGGCGACGAAACCGTGACGCTAGTTGTGATGCTCACCGACCCCAATGCCAACGTCATCCAGGCTCTGGTGTACTACACCGCCCGCCTCCAGGTCGCCAAGAAGTGGGCGCGCTGCTTCCTGTGTGACGAGCGCAACAACTACTCCTCCGAGACCGACTCTGCGTCGTCGGGAAGCGGCCAGACCTCATCCGCATCGTCTTCATCCGCCCTGTCCCCATCTTCCTCTTCCGCGTCATCCTCGCAGACCAACTTTAAAGACAGCGAGCGCTACAGCTGCATCCGTACCTCATCAGTCGACTTTGGCGGGCTCGAGTATGGCCTCTACCTCACCGAATTCATGTTCACCAAGGGGTGCCCACGCTGTGGTGCATTCGCCACCACCTGCCCCAATCATGAAGATCAGCTGGAAGCCTACTCTAGCGAGTTGGCTGTGCTCGGCACCTTCGACAATCTGCCGCCAGAAGTGCTCGCCTCCAAAACCCGCAGGGGTGAGAAGCTCATCAGCCACTACCGCATCCCCAACCGGAAGGTTTGGTACGAGCGCAACGGGCGGGCCGCCAACGTTGGAGATTACGAGCAGAGGACCTTCCACTACAAAGGCGTGTCGATCATCCTCCCAGTCGAGGATTGATGAGGAGTTGTTGCCAGGGCGACCGACCACCATTCAAGAGTGCCCATCATCCGGGCCGTACATTTCGCACATAGTTTTCGTTCTTTCTTTCTCCCATTCTCGCATTTCAATTCAATTCTTTCAGCTGCAATTTCCACTTCATTTCCAACGTGCCCTATTCGGTCGCGGATGGGAACTCATTTCAATTCTTGTAAAGCATTTCTTTCTCCTTCTGCATAAATTGACAGCAACATCATTTTTTCCCATTTCATGCGACACGGACCCCATGCGACGACTTTCGATTTTCAAGCAAGTAGCATTGGGTGCGGTATCTGTCTATCCAAATTCGGGGGGGGGGTTCGTCGTATAAGATTATGAGTAAGGGTATATGCTTGGCCGCCATAAGAGCATGTGCTGCCAGCACCGTTGTGACGAAGAGAACGTTAAAGTTGTGATACAATGGGATATTTGGTTGCTGCTCTGTCAGTTGTGCCCATACTTACAATATTCCACCTCATTTCACAATCGACATTCGAATTAGTGCCTCGATTGAGTTCATTTCAGAGATACATTTAGTTGTTCATGTTCCAACCACAGGATGCGTCCGCCCCTTGAGCAACTAAAAATATCCCTCCACATAAATGAAGCCCAACAAACAAAGGGGTAATAATATACTCATGGCACGCTCAAACCCCGACAAATCAATCGACCACACTTTGCAGGCTCATCAAATCGCTACGGGTACTGAAATCAACCGGAAAAAGCTCGCTGATTACCCAAAATACCCCGACCCGAAACACATTAGATGTCTGTAGCTTAGCAAGCCGCACCTATGTGGCCCTTCCACCCCCAGCGTCGCACCTTTGTATGCTTCGCTCTCCAGCACACTGCGCTTTCTTCGGTTGACTGCGACGTAGGCCCATCCAGACATCCAGCGGTGTAGGCTCCCTCCAAACAGAGCTCCAGAGCTGCTACTACGTAAATGACTCCGTTTGCAATCATATGACATTGGCATTTCTTCTTACTCGAAAGCCCGTCTGTATTTTCTCGCCACTCATGAGACGATATTCATAAATTGACAAGAAATCAAGCACATCAGGTCAATGAGCTGTCCGTTGCGCTTCCGTCACTAGCCATTAGAAGCAGGTGATCACAGCGCGCAAACTCTTCATCACGTTGCTCACTGCGCATCAGTTCTCACTGAGGGCGCGGATGCAGCATTTTGCATATGGAGCGCAAGGGACACTGACACATATTATACATGCGATTTTGGTTATTGCATATCGTGCCGTTACCGCTGTCGGAACAGGCGTGCCCAGAGGCGCCCCCACCTGGGAGCCAGCGCGATGCAGAGCGGCAATCTCACTATCTCCAAGCACTCGTTGATTCCCACCGCCACCGCCACATTACCCATCGTAGGGTCAATCGCATCGATGTTGAACATTTGGTCCACCACAGGGAGCGCGCGTAGCAGAGTGATTGCATCCATGCCGCCCATGGCCCCCGTCTCCAGCACCCCCCAGATGATGACACCGGACAGCGCCCACGTGCCTGACCACAGCGCCAGGAAGGGCACACCGTGCGTGCTGATGAGCTGCGACAGGCTGGCGCTCCCGCCGCGCCCTTTGGGTATTAGCTTCGCGATGTAAGGCGTGGTGGCAAGCACAAACGGTAGCCGCACAATCTCCAACGCCTGCAGCAGGTGGTCACCATGCACGCACAAACATAGCGTCATAATCCTCAGAAGCAACATCATCAAGCCGCCCTGGATACCGAATGGGGAAATATTGCTTCGCAACCATCAGCACCATTCAGCACTGCCCCTCGATGCAGACAGTCGGACAGCCTCTGCCTTACTCACTAAGCCACCGCTGAACAATATCCACGCTCCACGACAGAAACACAGCACAAAAGCAGAGGCAACGGTGTATTTACAGGGACGCACTTCGTTGATCACGATGGTGACGGCAAGATTACCGACGCCGGGCGTGATGTTGTCCAAATCGAAAATGCGTCCTACGCCCACCGCCTTCAGCATGTAGATCGCGTCCCCGCCGCCGACGAGGCCGGAAGATATAAGGGCATACACAGCAAAGCCGCTGATTATCCAGGCGCCGGTCCACCACAGCGTGAACGGGAGGCCGAGCTCCTTTATGTAGTGGCCGATCTTACCCACCCCCGGCGGCGGCTTCGACGGCTGTGATGATGAAGAAAACGGCACCCGTTGAAACAGGGAAAGAGAGGCCCTCCCGGGGTAAGTAGGCACCAGTAGCCGCCATGCCGCGTGTCGACTCGTCACGAGTCCCGCGGCGACGTGTGGAGCGCCTGCCCACTGCGCAGGTGCTATGAACGTCTTGGCGAGCCCGCTTGTGACAGACGAAGCCGTAGCTTGCGAGCGAAACACGGCACGGGAACATTAAACCAAGGCGGGAAAATATCCAAAATTGCTTAGAGCCTTTTGAGTTCCTGGTCGGGATGAAATTCCTCCCAGGCCAGTGCTCAGCGCCGAGCGGGTAGTGCTGGCCGCAAGAGCAACCAAGCCCCTCATAGCGAGGCGGGAGCGCACGCTCCTCAGCGCTGACACACCGCGAGAAGGTAGACACACCGCTCACCCACCCCTCCGCAACAACGACACGAAAAACACTTGGAAAACTCAACGGCTAAAAGTTACAGCTCCAAATTTCCGGAAATCTCAGCAGCGGACTGCGGCGGAGAGCTATGCTTTGCAGCCGCCCTCTTGTCAGGGGACGACGACGAGATGGAACTTCAGGGGCGCCGCGAAGGAAGCCGTCGCCGCGGCGGTCGCATTAGAGTGCTCAACAACCAGTGATTACTTTTAGCAGCTGGGTTTAGCCTAGGGTTTAGCAGCGACTGGGAGTCAGATTATGCCAAAGATGACAGCTTGCTTACATTTTGGATAAACAGGCACTCAAACACCTTTTCAGAGGTGTTATTTCTACCCAGCGCTTGATCAGGGAAGGGTGGGTGGGTTGCGCGAGCCGAATGGGCGAGCGCAAAGGCAGAAGGTGGCTGCTACCAGCTGGAGGAGCTGCTTTATAGGTAAAGCAGGTGGGCGTCCGCCGCGGACAATTTACTGCGCTCTTGTGCCGCTTTGTCTCCTCGCGTTGCCTTAGGCGGACTCAACATGGTACGTTAAGTAACCGTTAAACCCCAATATTTTACCAATACAAGAATTTAGCGACTGGGAGTCAGATTATGCCATCTATAGAGACTGAAGGTCTGCATAGGCTACTAATCCGGGGGTTATGCGACTAGCCAACCGAAGAATAGCCAGGCCGCCGGGGTTTCGCTCATGGTGGGGTCGATGTACTTGCCAGTGACGACGTCGTTGGTTTTCGACCAACCACCCATGTAGCGGATCTTGGTGAGGGGTGCGCCGATGCATGCGGCTGCGGACGCCGTGCCCTTCCGTAGGCTATGTGTGACGAGTACAGTCCTGCAACAGTACATTGCAGGACATTGTACATGTACTCGTTACGGATACCAATTCGTGCTTTTCCATCGGACGGACGTATACTCGTGGGTACGTCGCTACTGCAATATTATAATGGTGCTGATGCTACAGTACGACCTGTACCTCCCGGTACGTACAGATATGCATAATTAGTCTAACTAGCCAGATGACGCGCCAGAACGAGCTCTTCAATGCAGAAGGAGCCGCGTCGTGAGACCCAATGCTAGGCAGGCCGTGTCTCGAGGACAAATGACGACGGTTGAGCAGCACTAACGCCTGACACGTAAGCAAAGCTTGCAGGCGTAACTAGTCTGGGCTGAAACCTATTTAAGCCCAGTGCAGTAGAGGGAGGTGACAGAACCTTTTAACAATTCCTTTGTTCACTTACAACATCTACTGCCCAAATACAACAGTGAAACATCTCTCATCAATTACCTCTCGACAACAGCATTTTGCCATCTTGCAACAACAGAACTAGACAGACTAGAACAGATTTGTGCTAGCGTTTAGCTTTCAGAGGCTAACCGCCACACTGGTTTCGGAGCTCTTTGGTCGACGCACGCTTTCGTTGCTCGTTGATCTGCTCGACGTTGCTTGATTGAGTTGAGATGGCTTCTCTCGGACCCGGACATTACGTGGTGTTGGTAATTCATGTTGGAGGAACTAAATCGTCGGATTTGAAGTTGGTGTTACAGCGTGAGCCTCGTTCTGGTAAAACTTGGTTCCCAGCTGGCTCTGTCTTACCTAATGAAGAGCCTGTCGACGCTGCCATTCGCGAGTTACACGAGGAGACCGGTCTTGTTTTGACATCGGAGGATTTGACGCTGTTGAGTGGTGAACTTGTTAACGTTACACTACCTCAAGGACGACAGCTTGTTTACGTGTACTCGGCTTCTATTCCTGTCCTGTTTGCTACGAACAATTTACGTACACCTGCTCAGGTCGAGCAGGCTGTTTTGGCACAGTCGACAGTTAATCCGGATGACACTTACGTCGTCCCGGAATCCATCAACATTGACGGTCTGACACTTACGCCCTCACAGATGGGGTTACTTCGTGCTAAGAAGCACAAGAGTGAATTACTTCACTTCGGTTACGTGACTGAGTGGGAATCTTTTTATCGAGCGATCACGCAACATGTTCCAGTCATGCATGACGATACGTCTATCCCGAGACAGTTTCACATGTACTCCCGGTTTACGACGGTCGACTCTGGTTCTGTATGGCTACTGATTCGTGGACACATTAATCGACTGAATGGTGAAGGACCTACGGATTTACGAGTGGGAATGCCGATGCCTACCCACAACTTTGCTGGACTAACTGTGACCCTCACGGAGACTCAGCGTAAGGCTGCAATTACTTCACCGTACCAAGATGGTCGAGTACCTCATGTACTGGAGGATTGGCTCGAAGCACAGCCTTAGCGTTTTATAATGCTTGGAATTACAGCTGACTCGTACGATGCAGTATTCTGGGTTACTTCACAGTTTTTTGGACACCTAGGTGGGTGGTGGTTGAACCGGAAAAATCAGCCTCCAATTCCATCTACGTACAATGAGCTTGTTACGGAGTTACGCAGGTCGACGTTTCTTCCGAACATTCAGGACGACGCAATTAACGCTTTGCTAAGCTTTACGCAGAGCAACACGATGAGTTACGCGTATATTTCACTAAACAGTACAACGACTACTTACGTCGCTCTCGTCAAAACCTGACAGCTGAAGTACAGTGCGTACGCTTCATTAATGGCCTAGCGAACGATGCACTCAAGAAACTGGCTAAATCACACCGAGCTCAACTTGGATACCAGACTACGCTAGTGGAGCTGCAAAACTTTTTGAACAACGTAGTGACAGATTCGCCGGAACTAGGCAATGCGAGGTATGTTGCTGGACCGTCTACCCAGCCTACACGCAAGCGCAATTTTAAGGACCCTCTCGAGGAAGTTGCTAACGTCTGGAAACGTAACAAAGGTGGCCGTGGACGTGGCCGCGGACGTGGACGTGGTGGTGGTAACAATGGTGGTCGTGGTGGAGTCTCGGGTTTCAAGTGTCGTAAAGTGTCGAGCTTTATGTGTCGAGCACATGTCGAGCTTTACAGAGACGTAAACCTGTAACCAGACGTTCAGTTGATTGGAAACTGGTTGACTCAGTCTTTGACCCTCTGCATGCACGATTCAACTTTACGTTGGAGGGATGTGCTGATGATGAAGGTCTTAACTCGCACGGTGACTTACCTCACTGTTCGCCGAGTGACTCGATTCTAGACAGAGACTTAACAGGAGAACGGGTGTTCATCAACCCACCCTGGGAGTTAGCTAAGCAGATTGCGCAGCATTTTGAGGATTGTCGTCGAACATCTCCGACATCTACGATGGCTGTATTTGTACTACCGAAATGGGCGAAATTTACTCAGGTGACTAAGCACTGGAAACTCTATCAAGAATTCCCAGCAAGGACACAGCTTTTTACACGTCAGTCACTGGAGAACCCAGCGCAACAGGAGGTGGTTGCTCCAGCCCCTTGGCCTGTACAGCTGTGGTTAGTCGACGCAGATTGTGCGTTTAACGACTCACCGGAACCTACAACACCTGATCAACCCGACTCGGTACTTGTACCAACAGACGACTCGGAACAGTCCATCGCTACGCTACAACAATTTTCTTCGCCAGCTACAGCACTACTGACTGACCTCACGGAAGCTCGCCCGTTAATTCGAACTGAGCTAACTGCGAAAACTCCTGATGGCGGACACCAAATTTCTGGATTAGTGGACTGCGCTGCGACACTTGATTTTGTGTCATAGGACTTTGTACGACGCTTTGCTTTACAGACTCGGAAGTCTGCAAGTAAGACTCCAGTTCGACTCGCTAACGGACAACGAGTGACTTCTACGACAGTCTGTGACGTCACTTTTAAGTTGGCTCGACACGAATTTCAGCGGACTTTTTACGTTCTACGTGATTTACGCACCGCTGATTTAATCATGGGTTTACCATGGCTTGATGACGAACAGGCCTCTTTACAGTTTGGTACAACCAAAATTTTTACACTAATGGACGGCACAGCAGTGGAGATTACACTTGAGGAACGACGCCCTGAGTGTCTACTCCTGTCGTCTACAAAAGTTCAGAAGCTTATGCGCAAGACGCGCCGCAGCAGGGGACGTCATGCTGATTTTTACGTCATTGAACTTACGTCAGCCGCCGAACAGTCGACAGACTTTCACACTGGAGAGGAACTAACGGCAGAACAACGTCACAACTTCCGGTCGATACTTTTCGATGACTTCCCGGAGTTACTGCAACCTGTCGACTCTCCACTTGTAAGCCGACAGTGGGATCATCCCATTGAAACAATTGGCCCGATGCGACGTCAACGTCTGAACCGACTGTCACCAGCAGAGCGCGCTGAGCTTAATCGACAGCTCAAAGACGCAGTAGAGGCTGGTCTGATTCGTCCCAGCTACAGTGAGTTCGGCTCGCCAATTCTTTTTGTGCGGAAAGCTGATGGCTCGCTACGTCTGTGCATTGACTACCGTGGCCTTAACGAGGTTACGCGTAAGGACGCCTACCCACTTCCGAGAGTGGATGACACTTTGGACGAACTTAAAGACGCGAATTTTTACACACACCTCGACCTCGCTTCTGGATTCTGGCAAGTTCGAGTGCGTGATCAGGACATTCACAAGACGGCTTTTTAGACCCCTGATGGCTTAATGGAATGGGTCGCCATGCCGTTTGGGCTGTGTAATGCACCAGCTACATTTCAGAGGATGATGAACGACATTCTTCGCGACTTTTTACATAAGTTCGTGACAGTCTACCTGGATGACGTCTGTATCTACAGTCGAACTCTGGAAGAGCACCTGGAGCACCTACGTCTAGTGCTACAACGATTCAAGGAGGAAGGGCTGAAATTACGCCTTAAGAAATGCTTTTTCGGATTGCAAGAAATGGAGTATCTGGGCTACACTGTGTCAGCCGGAAAATTTTCGGTTTCCACAAAGAAAGTCGAGGCCGTTGCAGACTGGCCAGTGCCCAAGACGCAGAAGGAGGTTCGCAGTTTCGTACAGTTCTGCAACTTCTATGCGAGATTTATACACCATTTTAGCGACCTTACGGCTCCATTGACGGACTTACTGCGGAAGTCCCAGCCACAGAAGGTTACGCTGACGCCTGCCTGTTTGGAAGCCTTCGAGACTCTCAAGTTACGGCTCATTTCCGCGCCATGCCTGATCCTTCCGGAGGTCGGCTCGGACGCGACGTTCACCGTGGCTACAGATGCTTCAACAGTGGGGATTGCAGCAGTCCTGTTGCAAGACCAAGGAGGCGGTCTTCAACCAGTCTCTTACTGGGCGCGTAAGCTGAATCCAGCTGAGCGTGGTAACACTTACTCTGCGTACGACTTAGAAGCTTTGGCCGTATGCGAAGCTGTCAAGCATTGGAGGTGCTATCTTGAAGGCTGTTCTAAGTTCCTTGTCGTAACAGACCACGACACACTGCGACATCTGCTCAGGCAACCGAACAACAGGTTGAACAAGCGGCAAGCAAGATACCTGCGGGATTTGCAACCGTTTGTGGGCTCGATGACACTTGCATATCGCAAGGGAGCTCTGAACGAAGCTGACCCGTTAAGCCGGCGTCCAGACTTCGTACCTCAGGCCACAGTACCCTTATTTTGGGATGGCGAGGTTCCGTCAGATCGAGAATTACGACGGAAGTCCCAGCTGCTGTTTGAAGACGCACAGTTAAATTTACTGACTGTTGAAGCGTTGCAGCTGAGCCCTGAGTTCGCTGATCTCATTCGTGAGGGGTTCTCACAGGATTCGTTTTATGGGGACGATGGTGAGTGGACAAGAGACAGTCGGATAGAAGCCAGAGATGGGTACTTTTGGCGTCTCAATCGCCTCTGTATTCCACAGAACTCTGAGCTCCGACTGAGATTGATCACAGAGCTGCACGAAAGTTCGTCAGCTGGTCACAGAGGAGTTGCTAGCACTCTTGCTAAAGCACTCGACAGATTCTGGTGGAAATGAATCCGCCAAGATGTGAAAGATTTTTGTGAACGCTGCGTCGTGTGCCGACGAGCGAAAATTCGACCGCAGATGGCTGCGACTCTTTACCCATTACCTGTTCCACCCAGACCGTGGCACACAGTTGGTCTTGACTACCTGACACACTTGCCTGAGAGCAATGGCTTTAACAGTGTGCTGATTGTGATGGACCATCTAACTCGAATGGCCCATTTTCTGCCATGTACAGAGTCGATTACTGCCGAAGAAACTGCAGCTTTGTTTTTACAGGGAGTCTACCGCTTACATGGACTTCCCCGTGTGCTAATCAGCGACCGTGATCCGAAATTTGTCAGCGCCTTCTGGCAGACTCTTTGGAGACGCCTTGGAACGCGTCTGAACATGTCTACCAGCCGACACCCAGAAACAGACGGACTGACAGAGCGCGTGAACAGCACGTTTCAGCAGCTTCTTCGTTGCTTCTGTTGCTATGATGGCTCTGATTGGTCGACACTTTTACCGCAAGTGGAGTTTGTGTACAACGCTTCGCGTGCACTCGGAATTGAGCACACACCGTTCGAGGCTAACTTTGGTTTTTCTCCTGAGGAGCCTCCTGACCTGCTCTTCAGCATGCGACCATCGATTCCAATTTCGCAAGACGCAACAAAACGGTTAAGATTGTTACAGGAAGTGCACACCCTGGTACGCTCTGTGTTACAGCTACATAAGGACGAGATGCAGGCGCGCACAGAACAGTCTACGGCGCCACACTTCGCTAAGGGAGACAAGGTGTCAGTCGTCACAGCAAACCTTTTTATTCGAGGACAACCGAACAGGAAACTCAGAGACAGACAGCTAGGCCCTTTTTCAGTGGAGGAGCAGATTGGAAAACACAGTTACAGATTGAAATTACCAGCGACAGTACGCTTACATCATGTGTTCCATGTTAACAACTTACGACCCTGCTCTACCGCTCCGCTACGACCAGCTGTTCCTGTGACTATACCTGAAGGAGACGATGAGGAGTTTGACGTCTCACACATCTCTGTTGTGTGCATCAAGTCGCTACCTGGACGACGAGGCAAATATTTGCTCTTCATGACGCACTTCAGTGATGACGACATTCCACCTGTCTGGCACCGGTTGAACGAGGTGCATCGAACTATTGCGTTACAAGAATTCTTGGAGACGCCCCAATGGCGAAAGTTCGCCAAGACTCAGGCGTACATTGACTTCATGCACGCTTTCCCAGCGCGCATTCCTGAGTCCCAGTAACTGCTTCAGTAAAGGAGCCAAGAACCACGGAGGTCTGCCTCGCGGCGGCCTCATTGATCTGTCAAGAGGGGGAGGGTACACGTGTGACGAGTACAGTCCTGCAACAGTACAATGCATGACATTGTACATGTACTCGTTACGGATACCAAATCGTGTTTTTCCACAGGACGGACGTATACTCGTGGGTACGTCGCTACTGCAATATTGTAATGGTGCTGATGCTACAGTACGACCAGTACCTCCCGGTACGTACAAATATGCATAATTAATCTAACTAGCCAGATGACGCGCCAGAACGAGCTCTTCAATGCAGAAGGAGCCGCGTCGTGAGACCCAATGCTAGGCAGGCCGTGTCTCGAGGACAAATGACGACGGTTGAGCAGCACTAACGCCTAACACGTAAGCAAAGCTTGCAGGCGTAACTAGTATGGGCTGAAACCTATTTAAGCCCAGTGCAGTAGAGGGAGGTGACAGGACCTTTTAACAATTCCTTTGTTCACTTACAACATCTACTGCCCAAATACAACAGTGAAACATCTCTCATCAATTACCTCTCGACAACAACATTTTGCCATCTTGCAACAACAGAACTAGACAGACTAGAACAGATTTGTGCTAGCGTTTAGCTTTCAGAGGCTAACCGCCACATATGCGATGTCTACTTGAATTGCGTGGGGGGTGAAGCGCCAATGGTGTTGCACGCCTCACGAATCCACTCGGTGATGGTCCCGGCCGTCCACGTGTGCGGTTGGTCATCGGGCGTGACGGCCCAAAAGGTAGTTGGTCCAGGTCCATTGCCGAGCTGGTTGCATTAACTGGTGCGTCCAACGGTAAACGCCTCCAGGAGGTCCGCGAGTAGTGGTACTGCAGTAATAGGGAGTTTTAGGAGCGGTTTGTCGGCCGCGGTCCTACGCTGGTATCCCTTTGCTTTTCGTACAAATAACAATATGTTACCGCCCGTTCGGTCGACCGCGATGTCGTCCATGTGGCAACGTGCGCCGGTTTCCGCGCGGCAAAAATAGCAGTAATTAGTGCATAGTGCGAGAATCGCGCGGAAAGTCTTGATCTGAACGAGGTTAGCGCGCGGTAGTGTCGATGGGCGAAGAGTAGCATATGTTGTACGATGGGGCAGGGATTGGTACGCGAATGTCGGGGTCGGTGATGGGCTGCTACTGCATGGCGAGTCCTCGACGTGCGTCCGTTACAAGTGGTCCCATCGCCACTGGCTCCTTCAGGTGGTCGCGAAAGAACTTGTTTATTGCCGAGAAGTAGGGTTGGAGGCTGTTGGCTGCGATGGTTCCGGACCGGGCGAGCCATGTTGTAAAGCGAAGCATGTCGGCCGCGGTCGCCTCGAGTGGTGTGATTCTATCTTCGTTGCAGAAAACAGTAAAACGGCGCATACCGGTGCCATATTTGTTGTAGGTGGTGGGTCGAGGGAGCCGGTGAGTAGGTCGAGCACGAGGTCGCCCAAGTCGTCCGTCCCGACGAGTGTGCCGACGTGGTTGCGCATCGAGGCGTGCCACGGTGCGTGGGCCGCAGGTTCGACGAGTCGGTACTTCACATGTGCGGCTTGGTGGTCGTTGTCCGCGGATGTCCGGGCGTGCAAAGGTCTAGTCGTGGACGTCCGGTTGGTCGGTGTTGGGTGTAGTGTACCACGTGTTCGGTAGAGCCAGCCCGGGGCGGTACGTGGAAAGCCGTGACGCTCCAGCCGGGCGGTCCGACGCCCTCGTATCCTCCGCGCTTGCCCGAAAAGAATAAATCTCGGGAGGGGGGGTACAGAATCTGTTCGTCGGAAAGTTCGCTTAATAGTTGGTACCAATGTTTGGCGGGCCAATAGGGCGCGATGACTGTTGCTTCGGCCCCGGATTGGCGTAACTCCTGGACGAAGTCGGGGAGGAGTGTCCAAGGTGGGTTGCACCGGTTGGTCTCCGCTGTCCAACGGGTGTCGGGTAGATTGAGGCAGTCCACGGCTTCGGAGGTGGGGTGTCGCCAGCGGGAGTTGTAGCGGGGAAGGTGCGAGTTGCACTGCGCGGCAAACCTGTCGATGGAGTGGGGGCCCCACAGGGAGTTCAGGCAAGTGAAGATGCGGGGGTTGAGCTGCCTGTCGTCCCGGTCTAATTCGCGGCTCAGTTTGTCGGCCCAGACGTTGGCCGCGGAGCGAATATATCGCGCGCGGATGCTGATGTTGTTGGTGTCGATGAGTTCCCATAGTTTTCGAAGCTCGTCCATCATAGCCGGGGACCTCGAAGTTAGGTGACTGAGGACTGCCACCACTGCTTGGTTGTCTTCGTGCATGAAATTGGTACGGTCGTTGCAGGACGTGGCGCGGCGGGTCACACCGTCAGGCGTTATTGTCCGGGTTCTTGGTCTTCGTGTCTTTGGGGTCCGCGTGTTCTATCGGTGTTGACTTTGGCATGGGTTGGAGTCGTGGGGTCGGAGTCGGTGTTGGACGGTCGGGGGCGGGTCGGGCGGGGGTCTTGCGCGCGAAGGTAGCTCCCGCGGCGGCTTTGGCGCTAGCGACTAGTGAACACTCGAGGGTTTTGTTGATGAACGCTCGGTGTAGGTTGTCATACTCGGAGGAGGCAACGTCCGGTCGCGGTTTGAGGGAACGCTCGTAGGCGAGTTCCGCGAAAACGCGGTCCGAATCGCTTGTCTCCCCTCCGCCCTTGGTGTGTCGGATGTGGGATATCCGCACACGGGCGGCCTCCTCGAGTGCGTTGTGGGTGTGGTTGCTTTGACGCAGGGTGACGACCGCCGCCGCGAATTCTGGTGAGTCCTTGGGATAATTCTGAATGTTTTCCAAAGCTGATACGCTCGCCGTGTTAGCGTAGGCGGCGTAGGCGGTGTGACAAGCCGTGGCGCGGAATTCTTCGAGCGTGGCGTTGTGCCGGCGGGCGGAGAGGTGGCGGTAGGTGTCACAGGTAAGCTTCCAGATTTATGGGCCGTTGAGATGTCGGGGGGGTAGCTCGAGGCCTGGGGCAATGTAGGGTCCCCATAGCTTTGTGTCGATGTGGTAGTCCTCATGTGGCAGGGTTGCTGGGGGTACCGTCGTCGCTGGGGCTGGGGCCAGGGGTCGCACGGTGGGGTCGATCGAGGGTCGCTCGGTCGGCAGCTGGGCGCTACGGGCGTCGTGCTCCGCAATTCCACCCTTCGGCGTGTCGTTTACGCCGACGCGACTGGCTAGCTGTGTGGTGGCTTGTTTGGCTGTTGCTAGTTGAGTGATGATGGTCGAGCTAAGCGTGGCCGTTAGTTCGGTAAAGGCTTGCTGAAACCGGCCATTAAGTCGCTCTTCTAATGCGGCAGCGTTAGTAGTGAGGAAGCGTTGCTCATGTTCTTTGAATTCTAGTGATGTAACAAATTCCGGCGCGTCGCGAATTTCGTCGTCGATTTGTGTGTCTGTAGCCATCGTATATTGAGTAGGATAAAGAGTCTCGGCCGTGTTAGACGCGGTCGAGTGTAAGCTGTCACCTTGCGCAACTACGAGAGCTACGATGCCCGTTGCGCGAGCCGAATGGGCGAGCGCAAAGGCAAAAGGTGGTTGCTACCAGCTAGAGGAGCTGCTTTATAGGTAAAGCAAGTGGGCGTCCGCCGCGGATAATTTACTGCGCTTGTGACGCTTTGTCTCCGCGCGTTGCCTTCGGCGGACTCAATATGGTACGTTAACTAACCATTAAACCCCAATATTTTACCCATATAAGAATATATGTACCGGTGCCAGCGTACAACGCTTACTTGCCAGTCTTATATCCCAAGCAGGGCGCAAAATAAGAATAAAAATAATAAAAATAAACAAAGTACGGCAGCTACCCGTACTGGACATCGCCTTTGGCCTGGGGACATGGGGCTCGCAGCCCTTTCCCAGCATGCCAGCCTCCAAGTGAGAATGCGGTGTCGAAATGACGCGCATTATCTGGTCCCGCCGTTTCACCATTTCGACAAATAGGCGGCTACCGTCCGGATTCTGTACCAAACGCTCCATGGCAATCTGCATACATTGTTGTTTGACGAACAGTCCCTCGGGATCAACAAATGTCTTCCCCCCAACAGATGACACGAACAGGCGAACCACCCTTTCCATCCAAACTTCGTTGTCACGAGTGACTGCCCCCCTAGCTCTCTCCTGCTCGGTTAATCGGCAAACCAATGTATGTAGATTGGCAGTCAACACTGCTTTGGGGCAGTGTTGCTCGCAAAGCTTGGCAAACCTCAACAGATTAGCCACGGCGTCCTCACGACGAGAGTGAATCAAGGCGTTGGTATCATCGAGCCTCTCCCGAAAGCCGTTGGGTGATTCATCATGTCGTTGTGTTGAATCTGTGTCGTTGTGGGGCACATGCCGACTCAAAGCGATAGTAATGTTGAATCACCGATACCAAACTTTGCACGGCTACCACATGATGCTCCGGCAGTGCGTGAATAACGTCCCTACGATGCATTGAATAGCAAGCATAGCTTAAGACATGTCCAAAATGCGTCCGCGGCAATGCCAAGCGCGCAAGGATGGAAAAGGGACAGGGAAATACCACAAGAATAAGTGGAGGTACACATGAAATCTAACCATGATTCAATAATCCAATTGGGGAACAAGGTGGATGCTCCCGTGTTAGCACTAGCATCCCGTTGCCTAGTGCTTATGTACTAGGTAGCTATTTGTCATCCTAGTACTTAGTGTTATGCTATTAGCGGTACTCTATTCCCTATTAGTGGCGGTCGGGCGGCCTTGCCGGTGACTTCTCTAGTCACCACACCGGCCCCCCTTGGGGCCGGCACGACCTCCGTGTAACTATCCGTTCCCAACTCTAACACGTTATGGGCCCTCCACCAAGTAACAATAGTCTTAGCTGAAACTTCCCAAGACGTCATGCGAAATGAGACGGGAAACGGCGCAGTTAGGCTCCAATCGTGCGTAAGTGTGGGCCCTCAAACTGTTGTGCAATGCTTGATCACTAAATTGTCCGTACCGGGTATTGTTACAGTTTTTAAATATCAACTCGTCTGCTCTCCGCCCCTTACAACTTTTGGGGTTTGGCACCTATTCAAGAAAGCCTTTGACACGATGTGGGGAAGAGATATTGACACCGGAGAACCTTTCAAGCGTGAAACGGCGCCTTTATGGATGAACACCATGACGGCCGTTCTCTTCGTGGCCGAGGTCAAGCGATTCCACGGCGGAACATACACCCTCTCGAAAAACGAGAGAGCCGACACCGTCCGCTTAGGTAAGTACGCGACAAACTACGCTCAAGACCGCCGTGCCAACTTGAAGAGGGCCGACAAAAACAAGTCAGAGCCGTCGCCAAAACGGGTAGAAGAAATCGAGCTGGCTAAACAGTGGAGAGCCGGCAAGTTTTACGAGGCCTACAACACCAATTTGATCCTCTTCGTAAATGACGAGGGGAGGATTGACCTACAGCAAAGCGACATCGACATGTCGTCTCTTGTGCTTACACGACCCCCTATGCAAGACAACAGATCCATGAGGAGGTGAGATCTTGCCAATTTCGTCTTTTCAACTTCCCTCCAAGAGTAGAGGAGACGTTAATTTTCAACACTTACTAGTTTTTTTCGCTTTACTTATTACATTCCTTCGCCCCTTTTCATCCAACTCCGTCCAGACCTCCTTTCGTAGATTGGTACATATGTGGTATGCGGCCACATATGTCAACTATGCTTTTTCGGTGAGCCGGTAAAGCGCACGCCTAATACGTAGAAGGTCGCGGGTTCGATACCCGGTGAGTCCGATCATTGTATGTAGGCGTGTCACGGCCCGAGAAGAACCCCCACCTTCCACAGTCCTGTATTAGGCGCTCAAATCCAAAGCCGGCCTATTCCCGTTACCAAGAACTTCAGCAAGGCAAAGAAACCGAAGGTACGGAATATTACTTTGGACGGAAGACTGGAGGCTTCGTCGGAACAACCCTTGCTTACGGCGGCCGCCGGCGGGGGCGGTAAGACTGCCGATCAAGAGTCAGTAGCACGCGGTCGAGACAACCTGTCCCGGCGCAAGAAGCTCAGCTCCGTCTAAGATATCCTAAAGATGAGGGTGGAAGATATGCATAAGTCTGCTTGCTACCGCTGAAAAGGAAAACGAGCCCCCAGTGGCATTGGCTATTTCTGGGGAGGACTTTAGCCCTGACGATTCTGTTGGTGGAGAGCCCCCTTCATCTCGCAGACGGACTCAACGTGTAGCAGCTGCAGCTCAGCACGCTCTGATTAGACCTAGATGATAATGCTAATATTAGCGTTGTTAGAACGGGTGTTCGTGAATTTAGTGAAATGCAATAATGAATATTTGATCGCAGAAAATATTTCGTCCTACATTTTATGGCACGATCATATATTTATTTCGGCGGGATCAGAGAACAATCGTACGGAAAACGATAGTACCCGTAGGAAAATATTGTTTTTTTCATATTGATCTAACGGTGCACATCAATTCTTTCAGTATTGTCTACTAGTTACATAAACCTCTTCGATTGACCGTGCGATGCGAAGTACCTACTGTTCTCGCGAATCTTCTAGTCATATCGGTAATTTAGAGGTTTGAATTACAAGGCTAAATTACGAAGTAACCGGCGTTACCTCCGTTACAAGCGTTACCTCCGACGCTACATCTCCCTAACGGTACAAGCGCCCACGCGCGCACGGACAGTAAAATGTCCGCACACTATATAACGCACTACCAACGATTGTGTGTCCACCTTCTGCCTTTTGCGAGAGCTATCGCTCACGCAAGCGGCATCGTGGCTCTTGCTAGCCACGCAAGGTGTTGATCACTTGAGTCTCCTGCACGACGCACGAAAACACACTCCTTGAATTCCAATGGCAGACCGCCTGGTATTGCCTACCGACCTCTACCCCGTTACGCCCGGTGACGCGCCGGAACAACAACCATACCAGCTGCAATTGCTGACACATATTGTAAAGCAGTTAGCAGTCCATGTCGAAACTCTGTCCGTCGCAGCCGCGCCAACAAAACACACTACTTCAGCCATCCCCACAGCCGATTCCGACAGCGCTGCGGGTGGACGACTCGAGCTCCACGCTCTACCAACTGATAGTAAAAACACCCCTCTAGAGTACATCGACCCTAGAGAGTGGTCAGATTTCGCGTCCCGTACGTTCGCGGACTGCCTACCCCCCTATGGCACAACAGTCCCGTGCCTCTGGAACCTTCGACACGACGAGGCCGACAATTTTTTTACGGACAACGCGAGAATCTCCTCCGACGAGTATCGACACCTGCTCTGCTATGGTGTATTTACGGCCGCCGCTAAAGCGGCACTCGAAACTGCTATGGAAACGCTTCGCGCGGTCACCTCTACCCCCGACGAAACAACCTACGCCTACTCACTCGTCGATGCAGCGCTACGTACTAATCAAGCAGTGGCCTCAGCGGGGGAAGCGCGACTCACCTATATCAGGCGCTTCAAGGCCAAGAAGGTTCTCACCGGAGAAGAACGCGTCGCGGAGCGTCTCGTCTACACACGTTGCTTCGACACACTCGCCTCCGACCGTGGAGGCAACGTCGTTGACGGACGCTTGTCAGCTGTGGAGGACAAACGACTCGAATTCAGCATCACAACATCTGCAAAAGCGCAAGCAGCTGCCCAGTTCAAGACCGACAAGCCTAGACTAGACAGACCGGACAGGCCGGACGACAAGCCGGACAAGCCGGACAAACCCAAGGCCAAGCCTAAGGACCGCACGGGCGGCGGCCCCCTCCCCTCTACCGACAAGGCACACAAGAAGACCGAGGCCGACAAGGAGGAATGACGGGGTGACCCGCCGCGCCGATTCCTGCACACCAAATTCAAGCTACATGCGTCATCGCGTGCGGCGAAACTGGCAAGCCTGGAAAGATATCGGTGCGAGCGGTCAAGTCTTACGGTGGATCCGGGAGGGCGTTACTATTCCCCTCCTAAACAACCGACTCCCACCTCCGTTCAACCAAGGCATCTCACTACTAGACGCTACCCCCAAGCAACTCACCTTTGTCGAGGCCGAGCTCGCGCGCTTCGTGGAGACGGGAGCCTGGGAACGCACCACTTGCAGCAAGTACGTATCTAGACTCTTCTTAGTCGCCAAGCCCGGCAACAATCAGTGGCGATTTATCGTCGACCTACGACACCTGAACAACTTCTACGTCAGAAAGCGACTACGGATGGAGTCTGTGCTAGGCGTACGCCATCTCACGCGAAAGGGCGACTACATGTTCTCCTTCGACCTCAAGGACGGGTTCTACGCGCTGGGCATCGTGCCACAGCAGCGCGACTTCCTAACAGTAAACGTTCGCGGCCGACTGTGCTGACTATCTGGCCTCAAGATGGGCTGGTCGCTCAGCCCTTACAACTTCTGCGCGTTTGCAGACACATTCGTACGACACCTCCGACAACCACACCCCGGTGGTTTTACGACACATCAGTGGAGGCCTACACAACCCGACAGCGACAGACCAAGCAAGCGCTTCCTACGACACACGCGGTGGCGCGGAGCAAAAATCTTACCTTACGTGGACGACGTCCTCCTCTTCGCCGCCACTCGTGCGCTCGCTCTGGCGCTCCGTCAGCGCGTCGATCGCCTCCTCACCAGTCTCGGCCTTCTCCGCCACCCCTCCAAGGGTTTTTGGGAGCCGACGCAATACGGCCACCACATGGGCATCGACATCGACACAGCTACAGGTTACTTCTTCACCCTAGTGGAAATGCTTCAGAAGCTCGCCAAACAAGCTCGACACCTACTGCAACGTGCAACAAGAAATAGCAGATGGCTACATGTCAAGGAACTCCAGTCATTCGCTGGTCAGGCGTAGTACCTTTTTCTTGTTATTCCAGCGGCAAGATTCTTCCTACGCGAACTTCACTCCGTACTTGGCGACAAGTGGGGAGGCCGCGTCCGCCTCACCCCGCAGCTTTGTCGCGATCTACTTTGGTGGACATAGGTACCCAGCCACGCCAACGGCAAGAACATACACCGCCCGGTCGAGTCAGCGTACATACACTGCGACAGTTCGGGATATGGTTGGGGGGCAGTACTGAACGGCAGACTCGAAGCGCGCGGCTTCTGGGGACCACATGACGAAAAATATATTATTACCTAGAAGGAAATGAAGGCCGTCCGTCTGGCCGTCCTCAGCTTTTGCCACACCTGGTTGGCCGCAACATCCTCCTCCACGAAGACAACCAAGCGGTATGCCACGTCTTGGCCGGTCTGACGTCCCGCTCCCCAAAGATGATGACCGAGTTACGCCGCCTTGGGTACCTATTGGACAGCAACAACATCCACATCATGCCCAGGTACATCCGTTCTGCGGCAAACACGTGGGCAGACAAGCTCAGCCGCCACCTCGACAGCGACGAGTGGCAACTCGACCCCTCTATGTTCCACGAAATGGACACACAATTCGGCCCGCACACAATCGACCGGTTTGCGTCGGCTCTCAACACGCCACTGCCCCGCTACAACGCGAAGTGGCTAGACCCATCGTGCGAAGCAGTGGACGCCCTTCACCTCGCTGATTCGGCTTGGAAAGAAGAAAACAATTGGTGCAACCCGCCATGGCCCCTGCTACCCGACCTCGCACAGAAACTACAGCAGAGCGGCGCAGCAGCTACGGTGGTCGCCCCCCGTTGGCATGGAAAAGCGTGACATCATGCCCTTACCGAATTGGCGTACCACGAGACGTTCCTGCCGGCCCGAGCTCACTTGTTCCGTCCCGAGCGGCAGCACGGACGCGGTACAGTCGGCAAGCCTCACTAGCCCGTCAGTGTCTTCCGGATTCCCTCCCGGCCTGGTTGTACCTTCGCCGGGTCGCTGTCAGTGCTACCCTGACCATGTTCAACACACGACACATCAGGTCAGCAGTCCAAGCGTACTCTACCCGAGCAGCAAAAGTCCGCTACAAGGTGGAGGTGGCATGCTGCAACAACCCCTGGGCCGCCTCGATGCGCCCCTACATGCAACGCCTACTGGGCACTGATAGCCTTGGAGCTAAAACGCTCGACTTACTGACCGCCGCTTGGGCGAAAAGCACGTCCGACACGTACAACACCGCGATAAAACCTTACTTCCAGTTTTGCGAGGAGCAAGGCCTACCGCCGCTAGCCGCAACAGCCGCTACCATGGCCCGCTACATCGCATGGATCGGGGAACGTGGCACCATTAAGGCAACTAGTCTTCAACCTTACCTCTTAGCAGTGAACGGTTTTTTCAAAGACTACGGCGCAAAACCAGTCGCACAAGGCGATTTGGTAGCCAAGGTCCGGCGGGGTCTCGCAGCGTCCCAAGTTTCCCTCCATCCCAGCCGCACACGCATGTACCTCCCATCCCGGATTATCGTATCATCGCTACGCATGGCCAAGGACCTCCGCACAAAGCTGGCAAACACTTGGACTCATGCTCAAACGGACCTCATATTGTTGTTTAGAGCGTGTCTGGCGACGGTGCTCCTGGCCGCATTTTTTTGTCGCGGGGGAGCGGGAGTTGAGTGCTTGTCTGGAGACCTGTTGTGTACTCCAACCGGTGGAATCCTCCTGTACCACGGAACGAGTAAAGGTCAACGGGGTACTTCCACGGAGCGAAAACTCCTATGTGAACTACCGGATTCGGCTCACCATGACATCGTTGAACTACTACAGTACTTCGACGCTGCCCGTACCAAGTTCTCCGCCGGAAAGATACCGGACAGACGTTGGGCCATCAGTCTACGCGAACCTACGACAAACTGGACTGCGGACACCCTGACAGCTTGGCTACAACGAGTACTTCGTGCAGTACACGAGCAACCTCCGGACGGTTTCGCGTAGACTTCGCACTCCCTACGAAAGGGTGCATCTATTGCAGCGTACAATATCGGTACCCCAATGCAAAAGATCAAGTTCTTCGGCGGTTGGGCGCGAGAATCGGACGTAGTCCTCGACTACATCGACCCAACACTGCTCCCGTGCCCGGGAGCTTGGCAACTCTTTGGTTAGACGACCCTTGGCGGCGCCCCACCCAACGTTACACGCCAATCGGCGACATATGGCATAAGTGAGCCCCAACACAGCTTAAATGGTCATATTGGTAATATAGAGGTTTGAATTACAAGGCTAAATTACGAAGTAACCGGCGTTACCTCCGTTACAAGCGTTACCTCCGACGCTACATCTCCCTAACGGTACAAGCGCCCACGCGCGCACGGACAGTAAAATGTCCGCACACTATATAACGCACTACCAGCGATTGTGTGTCCACCTTCTGCCTTTTGCGAGAGCTATCGCTCTCGCAAACCCACCCACCCGATTCCCTCTCACATTGCGTGTAGGGTGGCCCAAGGGCCACCAATACCAAATTCTGTAAGTGATCCACATAGAGCACAGCAGTACGGAAAACGATAGTACCCGTAGGAAAATATTGTATCTTTCATATTGATCTAACGGTGCACATCAATTCTGACAGTATCGTCTACTAGTTACATAAACCTCTTCGATTGACCGTGCGATGCGAAGTACCTGCTATACTAGCTAATCTTTTGGTACAGATGATCTGATGGTACGTATTTTCATTGCGGTATTTGATATCTGGCGGCCCTGTACGGTTATATTTGTATTATTCTAATCGTTGAATATCCATCGTGTTGTCCGTACAATACCAAACTCGGTCTGTCGTAGACCGACAAGACTAGTATTGATAATCTCGACGAACTATTTAGTACACTCTTCCCATAAAGTCCGTTACTAGCGGCACGTACTTTATTACCCGCCACGCACTGCCGCGATGGCCATGCAACTCGATTGGGGGGTAGAATAATGATTTGCGAACAGCACACCACGGCGCGTTGTTCACTGACGTGAGCACCTTTACCGGCACGCCCCAATTATTGTGGGCACCCACGTTGGATTTTCGGCCCATATTTTGCGGGCCGAAATTCGTGCATGTGCAGGTTATGCACGCCTCTCTGCGTGGCTCGGCACACGTAGTGTCGCGACAAGCCGGGAGACTACTCGACACTGGGTTCTCAGCATGTTTGCACAATTGCACTAATATCCGCCGACTGTGTTGCGCCCGGCCGTCTACAAAGCGGCGACACCGAGAATGGCATGTCGTGTGCACTGGTTTTTCTTGCCACGTGCCCGGAAATACCACCAAGGAGCACGGGCTGGGGGCCTATTAGGCTTGAGGGGCAGTTGACTTGGAGTGTAAGCACCCTGGCGCGCGGATCGTTGGCCTTAGATACTTGCGCATCGCCGGGCGTGAAAAATGGCGGGGAGCTTTCAAAGTACCCTAGCACGGGCCTTCATCTGGCCGGCGGCAAAGGGCACGGCACCATGCCATCATGGGGCATGAAATGGGCAACGCCGTGAATAGAAGAAATATAGAGCGCTGATTGTTGAGCGTATTAGCGGAGCGGGTATGCGGGTACCACCTGTCTAGGGGTTGCTAGCCCCGCGCGAATGTGGCAGATTTTGAAACCCTAAAAGCTTTATTTGGCTGTACAAGGGCTTGGATGACATCGGACGGCGGATTTGACGCGAAAACCGGCCGGTAGGCGTACATTAAGTTGAAAACTTATATTTACTTGGGGGAAGGGCTCCCACTTGCAACTTAGTTTGCTCGAATCGGACATTGTACGGCGAAGTTAGGCTTTTTTAAGCCTCCCAAGCTGTGGTCTTCCGGCCCCGAGCCCACCCACGTCAAGCATATTAACGGCACATGCCATCACACCCACGTGCTCCCATGTTTGCGGACAACATGCTGGGATCATAAAAACCGCATGTTGTGTCGCCCATTTCGGGATTTTTTACGAGCCAAAGCGTGGCAAATCCGAATTCCGGGGCGCCCGAATCAGGGTATACACCGAAATCGGGGTTGGGCCGCAAACCCTAATACGTCATATCGTAGCCGTGACGGGCCCCATTTGTGCCCCGCTTCCCCCTTAGCCTTACCGTTAACACAAGTTTCGGCCCGCCTTTTCAACGAGCTAAAGTACAGTTAAACCCTAGAAACCCTACATGGTAAACACCCGCCCTACGCGAAAGGCCCTATTTCACTAGTAACGGACTTTATGGGAAGAGTGTGGGCGATTTCTAAACCGCTTCGAATTCGCTAGTATTGGCCGGGGACAAAGCGGCGATGATATGAGCGTTCACGTCTGAATACAAAATTTCGGTTGGAGGTGGGATTTCGCCCAACTGCGCACACCACGCTGGACCTCAACCGCGTCGCGGCTCCAAAACCAGTATGGGGCCCACACCGACCACTCAAGCGTGGCGACTGCAACTTGTGTGGGACTTCAACGACGTGGTCAACTTCACCTAAGTAGCCCAGCAGCACGGTACAAGCGCGTCGGCGGTTAGCAAGTGGGTGCGTACTTAAGAAGGCACGGGGGGCGTTTATGACAAAGCTCGCTGGGGGAGGCCTGCGCGTAGGTGTACGCCGCAGTAAATGAATGGGGCAAGGCCAACTTGCTCGTCACAGCGGGCACCACGGGATTCAAGAGCGAGTCAATTCGGCGCAGGCTGAAAGCTTGCCTTGCTGAGAAAGACGGGAGCACAAAATACTGACGGGTGCTAAGCCGTAGCGTGGGGAGTTTCATAAGAATAACTTAGTGAGAACCACCGGCGCCCAGCCCCACACTCTTCCCATAAAGTCCGTTACTAGCGGCACGTACTTTATTACCCGCCACGCACTGCCGCGATGGCCATGCAACTCGATTGGGGGGTAGAATAATGATTTGCGAACAGCACACCACGGCGCGTTGTTCACTGACGTGAGCACCTTTACCGGCACGCCCCAATTATTGTGGGCACCCACGTTGGATTTTCGGCCCATATTTTGCGGGCCGAAATTCGTGCATGTGCAGGTTATGCACGCCTCTATGCGTGGCTCGGCACACGTAGTGTCGCGACAAGCCGGGAGACTACTCGACACTGGGTTCTCAGCATGTTTGCACAATTGCACTAATATCCGCCGACTGTGTTGCGCCCGGCCGTCTACAAAGCGGCGACACCGAGAATGGCATGTCGTGTGCACTGGTTTTTCTTGCCACGTGCCCGGAAATACCACCAAGGAGCACGGGCTGGGGGCCTATTAGGCTTGAGGGGCAGTTGACTTGGAGTGTAAGCACCCTGGCGCGCGGATCGTTGGCCTTAGAAACTTGCGCATCGCCGGGCGTGAAAAATGGCGGGGAGCTTTCAAAGTACCCTAGCACGGGCCTTCATCTGGCCGGCGGCAAAGGGCACGGCACCATGCCATCATGGGGCATGAAATGGGCAACGCCGTGAATAGAAGAAACCGGCCGGTAGGCGTACATTAAGTTGAAAACTTATATTTACTTGGGGGAAGGGCTCCCACTTGCAACTTAGTTTGCTCGAATCGGACATTGTACGGCGAAGTTAGGCTTTTTTAAGCCTCCCAAGCTGTGGTCTTCCGGCCCCGAGCCCACCCACGTCAAGCATATTAACGGCACATGCCATCACACCCACGTGCTCCCATGTTTGCGGACAACATGCTGGGATCATAAAAACCGCATGTTGTGTCGCCCATTTCGGGATTTTTTACGAGCCAAAGCGTGGCAAATCCGAATTCCGGGGCGCCCGAATCAGGGTATACACCGAAATCGGGGTTGGGCCGCAAACCCTAATACGTCATATCGTAGCCGTGACGGGCCCCATTTGTGCCCCGCTTCCCCCTTAGCCTTACCGTTAACACAAGTTTCGGCCCGCCTTTTCAACGAGCTAAAGTACAGTTAAACCCTAGAAACCCTACATGGTAAAAACCCGCCCTACGCGAAAGGCCCTATTTCACTAGTAACGGACTTTATGGGAAGAGTGTACATTCGTATCGACAAGTTTTTTAGGGATACAGATCAGCTGCATTACATAAAGGATAGACAAAGATCTAGATGCATATATCACTCTAGTATTTACCACAGTGTACAGTTACGGGGACTTACGGGGTGCGAAGCAATGAACAACCAATCAGTACGGGGTGGGCCGCGATCCTAGTGTCCCCCACCTAGTATTCCTTGCTTCTTGGAGACTCGCCGATATAGGTCAGTTGGAAATAAAGAGACTGAATTTACCAAATAATAAGTGTGCAAAGTATGTAAGCTACCTACCCATGCTACGAAATGGCGACGTGGTAGTAGAAATGGACCAATAAATGGTCCGCAATGGCAATATAAAGAGCGTCATCCAAGCACTTATCTTTGATGGGGTTTGTGAACTACCTGGCTCTTCACGTAGTTGTGTCGGATGGGAAGCGCTTTGCGGGGGAGTTGCTCCGTGCAAGGCGCGTGCCAATTCTTAATCCACCAGCGCTCTTGAAACTCATCGCTCCCCCGGGCACGACGACGTCCTATAGCAGCTCCTGCTCCCGCTGCATCAACGAGCACGATCGCGGATTATGCTTTCCTTTTCTCGAGGGAAAGTGCATCGTCCCCGACTGCATATACAAGTAGTAGTCCAAAGACCACGATGCTGTCAGTTGTTCCCCTCCAAGGATAGCTTCATATCTAAAATCCGACGCGGCATCCCGACGTACCAAAACGTATTGAAACGTACCAAAACATATTAAAACGTACCGAAACGTACCAAACGTACAACAACGTACCAAAACGTACCAAATGTACCGGCAGAAAATTTCGTGCATTGCTCGTCGTATCTTCGGATATTTGGAACGTTTTTCCGCATTTTCAGGGATAAGAAACGTGTTGGCTTTGATATAATAAAATGCCAAATTGATATTTCACATTTATATAGTATGGGCCATATTTCCAACGACCCATATTTCCAACCTCGGGCGACTTCCGGTATAGTCCAAGCCACATACCCCCCCCCCCCCCCTTCTTCGACCCCGCGTGCTCTACTTATTTTAGGACGCGACACACGTGCCACCCCGGATGGCCGCCGCGGCGACCCGGCCGGGACATAGTCATCGGCGTCCTCCACCGCCACCTCTAGGCCGGTCGCCCGGCGGCGGGGCCGGGTCGCGCCCTATGGCCCCGGCTCCGGGTGACCTTCCGACATCATCACCTAATGCTCAAGCGCCTTCGCATGCCTTACGACATGGAAGTACTCCGTCTCGGTTCTTACCCCCCACTCCCTCAATACGCTCCCCGCTCCTTTGAGGTGCGTTAGTTGCTCCGCGTCGTTCCCGACCCTTCAAGCGCTATGCGCCCACCTAAATTTCCCCGCGATAACGTGCACTTTTGCGCCCGACAATTGCCCAGTTGTGGATGCCGATCGCCACCTTCTCGCGCCGTGCACTTTTTGCGGACGATACTTTCGGAGCGGTAGCCTTAGTAGTAGACACCAACATTCTTGCTCTCACCGTACTTCTACGCCCTCCCGACCGCCGACATGCGGTGCTTCGCTTCCGCGCGGTCGGCCGTCCCCGCCGCATCCCCAGTCCTTGCCCCCCGCCGTCCAATGGTGCCTTGACCATGGGGCCACTGGTGGGGAGAACTCCAAAGCCTTCTTCGAGTCCTACCTCCTTTCTTTCCGATCTAGGCGTCCCCTTCGGTGGTACGCCTCGTCAAGCCGGTCTTCGAGGAGCTCGTCGGTTGCGTTTTGTCTTTCCGCGGTAGGGCTAGCCAAGGGGCTTCCGTGGAAGCGGCTTGGGCGGCGTTGCTTTTATTTCCGCGCTTAGTTTTGCGCCCCATGGCTAATTTCACTTCCGCGGGGCATCTGCCCCCGTACCCTGTCGCTGATTACCGTGACAACCGCTTAGCCCATTGGGCGTCAGGAGATCTCGATACATTGTTTTCCGCCGCTCGCGCTCCCGCATCCCTTACCAATGGGCGGGCATCGCCACCTACCTCACTTCCGAGGGCCGGTACCGACCCCATCTCCCCTTCGCAACCCTTTCATAACGGCGTCTCGGCCAAGGTCGCCCACCGGGCGGCTAATCTAGCTGCGGTTGGGGAGTACCGTCGTGCCATGGAGGCCCTAAGCTCCAACCCCGTTGCAAGTGGTCGCGGGGCGCACGAGGAATTATCACGGTTGCACCCAAAAGACGATGACGACCTCGCGGACGTGTTGCCGGATCCCTTCTCCCTCCCTCGTATCAAACTCCGTGCTTCGGAAGTTGATATCATGGAGGTCGTTGCTAGATGCTCTCGAAAGTCTAGTCCTCACGTCGACGGTTGGAGGTTTGAAACTCTTCGCGCGTTGGGTACCCCTTGCACTCTCACCGGTTTAGCCGAAGCCATCGTGAATGCAGAAGTTCTTCCAGGCGTTGCCTCATTCCTCGCCTCTGCCACACTTATCCCACTAGACAAGCTTGATCCCGAACAACGACGCGGACAAGAGCAAGAGCTTCGCGACCAAAAGGGGACGCTGCGCCCGATTGGAATTGGCCCCGTTCTAGTTCGTTTTGCGAATCGCGCGCTTCTCGCCGTAATTGGTGACGGAGTGTCTCAATGGTTGGCTGCTCGGCACCAATTTGGGGTCGGCGTCCGCGGTGGGGCTGAGATCGTACAATTCATGGTTCGAGCCGCGCTTGACGCTTCACCGGACTGGGCGGACATGCAAGGCGACGCATCCAACGCGTTCAACGAGTTCTTGCGGCATCCCTTGTTTGAGGAGTTGTCAGCAAATCCCGCGCTTCGACCGTTGCTCCGCGTCGCCACTATGTTGTATGGCCGTCCATCTACCTTGTACGTTTACGACTCATCAAATGCTCACGGCCCGGCCATGCGCATTCCGAGTACCCGTGGAGTCCATCAAGGTTGCGTTCTCGGGGCCATGTTCTTCGCAATAGTTGCCTCCCGGGTATACAAACAGTTGGCTGCGATTGTCCCGAACGAATCCGTTGTTTGCTGTTATTCTGATGATGGTCACTTCTTGGGACCCCCTGCGTCTCTCGTGGCTATTGGCGACGCTATGCCGGAGGCGTATGCTAGCGTTGGCCTCATAGTAACCATCCGCAAAAACTGTTTGTATTCCCCTTTGGGTGTCGGTGATGCTTTCGATAACTTACCCGACGGCCACATCATGCGGGGAGTAAGTGTCTCAACGGAAGGGACGAAAGTATTGGGGGGGGCCAATGGGTACATCCGATTTTGCTCGAGACGTATTCGAAACGGCCTTAAGTAAGTATGAGGCCTACGGCGAACGTCTAAGGGGTCTAGCGGCTCACCGGCACATTCACACTGCGCTTCGTATCCATCAACATTGCAACCGCCGCTTCGGACACTTTGCCCGTACAGTCCCCCGAGGTCTTGGCAGGGGTGAGGGCTACGGTGACACCGTCGTAACATTCCTCGAGCGCGCTGACAATGCCACCCTAGATGTGGCGGCTGAGATATTGGGCCTTCCCGCAGCTAGCCTACCCAGCAACACTCGCTCCGAGATGTCTCTTCCTATACGTTTCGGCGGCATGGGGGTGGGGGATTTGGCTGCCTTGGCGGATGCGGCCCATGTCGGAGCGGCCGGTTTGGCAGTGGGCTCAGCTATTCGTTTCCTTACAACACAAGACGCTCGCGTGCGCGGGGATTCCCAAGACGATGTTCCAATGGAGCCGACCATGTATGGACGGTTAGCGAGTGCTATGACCACAGCGGTGTCCCGTAGGCATGGTACACCGGACGGAGACGACGGCGATAACGAACCCATGTGGTCGTTAGAACTCGCTTCGTCGTGGGCGCGCTTGGACGCTGCGTGCGGTTCTCACGCTCTCGCCGAGTCTGAACCCTTGATAACCACAGCCTTAGCGATGCTCCCCCCGAAACGTCCAACGGTGGCTCGCGCCGGCTGCGTTGCCGAAGCCCGATCAAACAACGAGCAGATTGCCCAGTCCCTTGATGGCCTACCCTCGCTCGTCCCTCTTTCTGCGTTTGCCACGGACATCTTTCCAAAGCTACAAGACGACATCAGTGAGCGCGTCAACTTGTTTCGCTTCGCGAAGGTCGCTCCCACGTTTTCCAACCGCGCTCGGCCGGAGTCTAGGCGTTTTCTATCTCGTCTCGGCCACGGCGCCCTTGCATTTTTGGCTTCGGACCCGCCTACTTCGGGTCGCCTGGGCGAGCTCCGTGACAAGTTCCCTGAGCACTTCGACGCAGTTTTCCGCGTCGCGGTCTGTCGCATCTTCGGCCTACCCTCATCTCGCATCCTCTCTTCTCTACGCTCCCCCACTGCTTGTGCTTCTTGCCATCTCTCGGTTCAAGCTATGCGGGGTGCGTTCTCGTCGGCGGGTGTTGACATGTCGGATGATGCGTGGGCCACTGCTTTTGCGGACCATTTGGCTCGTTAAGGCGGAGATGCTTCGGTCCACACCGCTCACTCTTGGTTAGTGACGGCCCTTGCGGAAATCATCTCCGAGGTTCGTGGCGCACTCGGGGTTGGCGTCGAGGTTCTCACAGATCCCACGATGTTAGTTCAACTCCCCAACGGCAACGACGGTCTCCCCGCAAATGTGGGTGTCTTGCACTATCACGGCATCCGAGGCTCAAAACTTGCCCTTGATGTTGTGGTTTCCGGTTTGTTCGGCGTGTCTAGCTCCCCGTCACCCGAAGTCGCTCTCCGCCATGCTGAGAAGACCAAGTTCGAGAAGTACTCGGAGGGGTTCAGGAGTCGCCCCGACATCCACTTCATTCCCTTTGCAGTCACGGAATTTGGTACTCTTGGCGGCCACGCCACGGCTTTCTTGACGGAGCTAGCCAAGCAGGCAGCCGCATCTATGGGGATGCACGTGGGCAAGTTGTTGGCCTCCTGGCGTCGAAAGGTCTCTCTCGCCGTCCATGTTGCTCACGCGGACAACGTCTTGCGCGGTTTTTCCGCCGCTGCGGACGGCACGGAGGCCGCTCCTTCCTCGGCTAGGATGCCTTCTCCAGCCACGGCGCTCTTCACCCGCGCCATGGGCCGCAAGCGTCCCCGTGCTTCCTCGAGCGGCGCGTGAGGCGCCGCTTGTCGCCTCCACGTGTTGCATTCTCGGCGTGGCTTAAGAGTTTCCTTAGTTTAATCTGCTAGGTTTATACACAATCTAGTGCTTTCCTTTTGCTGTGCTTTGGATTCCGTGATCCTCTTGTCACTCTTGCCCTCTTGTTTCCCCTCCCACTTTTCCTGTCCGTGCTCATCTGGTTCTTCTTGTAAGCAATGAGATTATGGCCATATTTCCAATATACAGTATACAATATCATACTGAAATACTTACTTACATAACTTACTTTAATAATAATACGGTAAAATAAATCTCTCTCTCTCTCTCTCCCTCTCTCTTCTTTCCCTCCCCCCCCCCCCTCTCTCTCTCTCTCTCATTCTCTCTCTCTCTCTCTCTCTCTCTCTCTCTCTCTCTCTCTCTCTCTCTCTCTCTCTCTCTCTCTCTCTCTCTCTCCCTTTCTTTCTCTCGCGCCACCGGACGCTCGGCTCTTGCCGCAGGCCGGTTAGACATGGATGGACGCGTGGGAAAGAGAGCGCGTCGCCATGACAAACAAGCGCCGCCGGGTGTGCGATTGCCTCCTCGAAAACAACAATGACATCGTCCGCGCAAAAAATACGGCCCGGACGGAGGTGCTCGTGCAGCGCGACGAGGTGAGGCAAGCACAGACAGACGCCGGGACGCCAAAAACGCACCAAGAACACGCACACCAAGTCGTTCCCACCCTACAAGTTTTCGTGGACTTCCCCGAGGCCGTGCCCAGCCGCACCGGGAAACTCACTATGGCTGCCGAGTACGTATAAGAGGGTCGAGTAATGCTGCGCCATGATAAGCCATTACCTTCGCAGGAGATGACCCGAAACATCGCAACCGTCCGCGCCACGCCCGAGCATTTTAAGGACCACGAGGCGAGGTGGAAACATGACGTTAAGGGCTACAGCCGCCGCGCCGCGAACGAACGACAAGGTGAAGCCGACAACACATATGGCGTCGGGGGGAATGAGGCCGAGGCCTCGGGCCGCGCCTCCACCACCTTTGTCAACGTCGAGCCGCGGCCATGCACCCCGGTCGCGGACGCTTCGGCACCCACTTCTTCGAGCCGCCCAACATGGGACATGCTTCCGCACAAGCCCAACATAAAAGAAACGGCCGAACCGCTTCACGTCGCGAAGGAGCAACAACTGACCCTCCATCTCGGATGCAAATACATGTCGGACATGTTTAGCAATGGGGGCATCACATCCGCGGTGCCCCCCTGCGGATGAAACATATCGGGCCGCCTGGGACCGGGAAGAGCGCCGCGGTCATCGCCATCGTGTGGTTCGCGCACCAACACGGGGTCGCGCGATGGATCGCCGTCACCGCCTACACCCATCGAGCGGTCATCAACCTCATGTGCGACATCGGACCAACCACCGCTGACATGGTATTCGGCACATCGAGCGAGCTTTTCAAACTGAGGTGGCGAAACGACACGCCGATGCGGGGGACGCGAGCGAAGTTAGATCTTCATGAGGCTTGGAAAGACACCCGTTTGCTCATCGTGGACGAGCTATTCACCATGACGGGTAAGCACTTCGCGACCATTGAGCAAAAACTTTTTTTAACCATGCGAGACTGCGCCCCCACGCCGGACTCCTCCCACTCTCTGTTTGGCGGGATTGACGTCATTCTGACGGACGACCACCATCAAGCGCCGCTGTGTCAAGGCAACGGGGACATCCGTTATGGCACGGCGGCCGACGCCGCTAGTCCTAACGCAGCGAACGCCCAACGCGACGGCCCCGGATGGGACATCCAGTTTGTAAGCAACGCGCGCGGCCGTCACATTCTCGGTCAGTTGCACACCACCGTGCTGTTAGAAACGCAGGTTCGTATACCTCTCTGAACTTAACGACCGCCTACGGGGCGGGCGCCTCAAGATCGCCGATTTTGACGACTACATCAACGCCTGCGCGATTGGAGCACAAGAAAAACCCGTCTCCATCCACCACCCGAAGCTGCGCAACGCGAATTTCATGGTGCCACGTCATACTGTGGGCGATGCTAATGTCTACGCCTTGCCACCGCGTCGCGCCGCAAAAGATCAACATGAGCTCATCCGATGGAGCGCCAAAGATAGGATGCGCACTAGCCGCTACGACGCTTGGACGCCGGTCACCGATCGCTGCCTCCGCGCCCTCCTCGGCCGCTTGGCACACAACAAGACGAGAGACGTTCCGAGCGTGATGTACTCCAACAACCGCATGCCGTACATATTCCGACATAGTGTAAACATAGACTGCTTCTATTCCAACAACAATAGCGCCACCGCAAGCGCTCTCTTGCTGGATGACACGACCGCGCGACACCCGTCGCCGGACGCGCCGGTTGTTACCCTCGGAGGCATGCCGCGCGCCAAGGTGGTGCGTCCGCACACTTTCGGCATCCCTGTGCACCGCGTCTGGCACGACCTTCCGGATGGCCATGTTGCAGTCCTGCCCACAACCGTGTATTTCACGCTGCGCTTCCCGACCCCCTTCCGCCTTAAGAGCGAGTCCATTGTAAAGAGCATCCAAATCGAGCGCGTCGGTTTTAGTATGATTCCGGACATCGCCTTCACGGACTTCTTCGCGCAAGGCGCAACTTTCTCGCGAGACAAGACGTACGTGCTGGACTTACGCCCGCCGAACGCCAGCGCCAAAAACCTTTCGAGCGTGGTCGTCGCTATGGGCCGCCTTCGCACCTTCGACGCCTTGACCCTCTTGCTGCCCCTTTGGCCCCGCGGCGCTGTCAAAGCCGCGCGGGAAAAAGCGAAAGAACGCCTGCGCAGAGCTTGCCAGCCATACGCAAACGTGACCGCGACGGAAGACATGTTCCGTGCCGAGTAAACATGCCACCGCCCCGGTGGCGCTCGCCGACATGCTTCTACGGAGCCTTAACAACCACAATCCGCCAACATACAACGACGGCTGCAATGTCTTCTTTCCCCGCCGGATGCTCCTCACTCCGCCAACGACGCGCACGGCCGCCATCGGCCGCCATCTCCGCCGTCACGACCGCGCAAACGCCGGGCCCAGCCAACATCGACATCTACCACCCGAGTTGTCCGACGTGTTCCGACGCCGCCGCCGACAGCCTCCTCGCCGACCCCGTATCCAACACTACGGGGACGCGACACCTTTCTCCAAGACAACGCCCTACGAATTGTAGACGTCCCGGCGGACGGGTCGTGCGGCTTCACAGCGGTGGCCGTCGCCATGGGTATCATACAACCTCCAATGTTCGGCTGGTGCAATTCCCACAACCGACACACGTGGGAATTATTGAACCAGCTCCGGACTCTCGCGGCCACGCACCACCTCCACAACAGCGACGCCAAGCAGCTTTACTCCAAGGAGTTCTTGTTCATCAAATGCACTATCGACCTAGACGACGAGATTCAAAATATGCTACGGCCCACTCTCGATGAGGAACCGCCCTCTCCCGGCACCACCCTGCCCGTAAGCTCTTGGATGTTGTATTCCACCCTTAGGCTTTTCGCCATCGCTTTCGAACGGCCATTCATGTTGCTTTTCCACAACGCGGAGTACCCGTGCCTCGAGTTCTTTGGCCACCATCGCGGCGAGTGCAACTTCACCGCTACCGTATTGGATGCAAATCATGCGACTATGGAAGAAATGCATCTAAAGGAAGAGCACACCGCTACCTCACCACCCATCGTTGTGACGGTAGACGGCAAGGACCCCGCCAGCACACTCACACACTACCAAGCGTGCGTGCAGTCGCGATTCTTATGCTCTCTAAAGCATTCATTTACCCCGAGGATTGCCACTTTCATCATATCATATGTATGGATTAACTTACAATCACACATTCGAATTTATATGTAAACAATATTTAATTCCATACAAATGTCACATCCGGACCCAATCTCATCTCATGCATCGCCGCCCACGTCCACATCACTCGCATCAACCATTTCATCATCCGCCATGGATCTACCATCCCCTACCTCCCATGCATATCATTCTTGCCTTTCCCTTCCTATCGATTTGTAAGCAACAATCCCATGCGTCCCTAGAGGGGAACTCGGCTCTCCGCACCCCCCGGGCGCGCCAGCGCGCGCCTTGCAGTAAAAGAAGTCAGAAATTTTCCTTCCGACATATCACCGCGCATACCGCGCGATTTTGACCAGCTACCGCGGCATGTACCTTTTCATGTGTTAAGAGCGTGGTACGGGTTTATGACTTCCTTGTCACGTGCGTCTCTCATATTCTTTCTCACTGCAGACGAGGACATGGTACGATGTACATCATTAATAAACCACACAGAATCCAATGAAGTCATGTGACCATCTCATATGTTACTGATCTGTGACCCACGCGCAAAGCCTTGAAAATAAAAAAGGCCGCCTCCGCCGCTCCCGTTAGTTCGTTTGTACTCTTCGTCGTTGCATCTCGGCAACGCTATTTGGTCGCCATGGCGGCGCCCCATCTACCCCAGTGGATAGCCTTACGGAAGAACATGAGGAAATCCGTGGCTAAGGTTGTGCCTCAAGCTCGATGTTGTGTGGCAATAGATTGGGCGAGCGAGAAGTTAGCGGAGGACTTGGTAGAGTACGTAGACGCTTTCAACGACGACCCCGACGAGGCGGCGGAGCGCGAACCATGGAACAGGTCATACGGGCCGAGTGAGTAGAAAAACAAGAAGACAACAAAGTTTGGCGGGGAAGTCAAGACACGGGTGAGGAGCTGCCAATTCAATTTGATGAGGTGAGCTCCATATGTAAGTGGTGTTACTGATTACATATTTGTTACATCGATCTGCTTATTTTCTCGCTTGCCCGTATGGGTCTCCTCCTTCGATCTTGACCAGCGCGTTGTCCCTTATTTACCCCAGCTATATAAACGACTTGTGTCCATTTGTATATTTTTTCGTTACTCTCTGCCTACCTCAACAAGAACTGCTCGTCTTATCGTTGCTGTTAGGCTAATAGGGAAGTCGGAAAGCTTGCGAACTTCCAAGACCTTTCATACGGGAAGAAACGGGGGTTCAAGAACATCGTGTAAGTTTTCCCGCTCATTTTGTTGGCAGCATAGTTCCCGCGCTTTGATTGCAATATATGCATCAACTGAACATGAGCTTACATAGCGTCTTTGTGCTGATATTCGCAGGCTCTTGCCTTACCCTGAGGAATGCCCGAAGGATAAGAGGGGGGCTATAGCGATGATGCTCCCGCCCGTGACGTTGGAGCTGCACGAGACAACATACGTCCCGTCTGGTTCGACGGAGTGCATGTTTTCGGCGATTTTCCCGACCGCCACCATAATGGCGGTCAAGAACGCCCCGCTAGTCTACGCGGCGAATAACCAGCCAATGCCCTCGGAGGAGACGTGGTTCTATGGTGGTCGGTGGGCGCTTCTTCCACCGTACTCGAACTCGGAGGTAAGAGGTACCCCCCGTCCTAACACCCCGACCGTCATACAACCGCTAGCGGCTAGTTGGCGTGATGCATCGTGCGGAATATGTTGTTGTCACCATTGTGCTGAATTGGTGCCTTTAAAAGTTCATTAAAGTTCGAGTCTATTCCATGCATGCATACGTGAAACAATTATTGAAGAACCCTGTGTTTCACGAAGAGATAAAGCGTTATTTTCGGAAGCCGATAAGGAGGGCAGTTGCATCATGGGTATTTCCCGAGTTGCAGTTCGTGCCAGAGCGCGCCGGCTACAAGCGAGAGCACCCGAAGCTGACTTACAACAAAACAAGTCGGTTCCCTTTACCTTTAGAACAAAAAAACAGTTGCTGCTGCTTGTGTTTTGCGATTGTTATTCATGTTTGTATAATGTTGTTACTATAGTTTTGGCCATCATACGTTTTAGCTGAGCAGGTCGGTGCCATGATACCCTTTATTTGATAGAAAGATAGTTGCTGTTGCATTGTCAAAGTTGAGGGCGCGATAAGGAATGCTTACACTCGGTGAGTGACACTGCATGTCATCTCACCCTCAGCAAGTGCCTAGCACTTGCCTATCACAGGACACGCACTCACCTTGTGGTGAGCACACGCCAACATATATTCTGAGCCTTTAGATGATATCTAACGCTGAGCAACTTGCCACCATCAGCAACCTAATCCTCTCTATTGTTGATTGGCTTATCATCTCATTGTGCTGAGTCACAGCCGTACTATCACGATGCTACTTGACCAACATTGCCGTGTAGCAACTTGATTACCACACAAAACCATGTCTCGCAACACTCCCCCTTGCTACGCAGGCAATTCCATGATGGCATTGCACAACTTGCCGTGCCTTGCACTCACTAATGGCTTGGTAAGCACATCAGCAAGCATGTTCTCCGTCGCACAATATTGCACCTCGATGTCTCCGCTCTCCACCTTCTCCCGACAGAAGTGGTACCTCACGTCCATGTGCTTGCTGCGTCCGGTCGTCATGCTATTCTTGTTGAGTGCAATACAACTCTGATTGTCCTCGTGAATTGTGATGGGAGACCCGGAGTCTTGGTGAAACTCGTGGAGTAGTTGCTTCAAAAACATCGCCTCCTGAGTGGCCGCAGTCAGCGCCATATACTCTGCCTCCGCTGTCGACAACGCCACAGTTTGTTGCCGCTGACTTTTCCAGCTCACCGCTGCACCGTTGAGCATGAACACATAACCCGTGCGAGAGCGGCGCTCGCCAATATCACTCGCGTAGTCAGAATCTGACCATCCTACCACTTTTGATGAGGGTGCGCCACCGTACATCAACACCGACTCTGCGGTCCCCTTGAGGTAGCGGAGCACCCTCTTGGCTTGCTCCCAATGTGACTGAGAAGGGTCGGACATGTACCTAATAAGGTGGCTAACAACCATGCTGATGTCGGGCCGTGTGCTTACGGAAGCGTACAACAAGCTGCCGATCAAGCTTTGGTACGGCACTAGACCGGGAGGCAACCTTGATGTCGACGTCTCCACACAATTGCTCAAAGCATCGACCGCCATAGGTGAGCCCACCGGCTTGCAGCCCATCATGTTGAAGCGCTCCAACATATCTAGGACGTATTGTTGTTGTCCAATCCTGATGGTGCGGCAGCCACGATCACGCTCGACTGTCATGCCAAGCAGCCAAGACATTGGACCGAGGTCTTGCACGTTGAACCTTTTGCCGAAAGCTGACTTGAACCCAACGATGAAGCTACCCGCTGGTCCGACGATGATGCTGTCGTCCACGTACAACGCCAAGACATAAAGCTCACCCTCCTTGATGAAGACGTAAATGCCGGGATCCACCTTGGATTGGGTAAAGCCATACTCCTCTAGCCATGCTGTGATGGTCTTATTCCAGTTCCTAGGAGCTTGCTTGAGGCCATACAATAAATTCTTCAACAAGCACACTCGCTCCTCTCCATTGATGTCGAAGTGACGGAATCCTTCCGGCTGCCTCATGTAGATTTCCTCCTCGATATCGGCCTCCAAGAATGCCGTCACCACATCAAGCTGCTCCACCTCGGTCCCAATCATTATAAGAAGCAAGCGCGAGCAACGTTCGAATAGAAATCACCCTCACTGTGGGAGCGAAGGTCTCGTGGTAGTCCACACCCTTCTCCTGAGTAAACCCACGAGCCACAAGTCTTGCTTTGTACCTTGTTATTTGTCCATTGGCATCGCGCATCAGCTTGAACACCCAATTGGAATACGAGTTTGCGACTGGCAGGACAAGGGACCAATGTCCAGGTTTTCCGAGATACAAATGAGTCGTACTCGCTCTTGATAGCTGCCTCCCACTCCCCCGATTGGGGACTCCTCAGCGCTTGCTTGTATAACACCGGCTCTTGAACAGTCGGGCTGCTGGCTGACTTAATAGCCTCGGTACTTCCCGCAGTCCATCCATCTCCCGAAGCGCCCGCTGAACGGAGATTATACCTTGGACTGGGTACGCATTGCTGAGGTGCGGCAATGGATCGAAGATTATACCTTGGACGTGGAGTCTCCCCCGAATGCATGTCCAGTTCATCTTCCATCGACCCGGAACGTTGCAGCGACTCCCGTAGCGGCGACTCCCCCGCAGGGCGGGTATCCGACCTTTTTTTGGGGGTTTCGGGTAAGTCGAATTTGTTTTTTTCAATCCCGAATGGACACGAATTTGAGTAATCGGGGGATGAGTTGAGTTGAACCCCACAATTTTTTTTCATGAATTGAATAAAACCTAAAGTCACTAGGTGATGAGACTGGGTAAATACCCAGATTTTTTCGACCGGTCCGAACAAGTACTTGGGCATGCATATCTCGATACGGACGAATACCTTTCAAATTTTTTTGTGAATGAATACAGAGTTATTCCCGAACTTCAGTCGGATTTCCGAGCCGGAACATGCAAGGAGCTGCTGCTGCATTATGTATTGAAAGATGATCATTTACATCGGAGGAATATGAATTAAAAAAACAATTTCTATCCCATACAATTTTGGAAGACCCTCCGTCGCACAGTGCCCGAAATTTGAGTGTGTTGACGGGTGTGCTTAAGGGGCACACCACCCTTGGGCACCGTGCTTCATCACCGGGATTGATCAGCTTGTTGACCTGTAGTGGAAACAATATTAGATTGTGTTTATTTATGAGAGTGATGTTTGAAATCTACATGGCCAGTGTAGATTGCAAACACCGCTTTCAAAAACAAACACATGCGGAATGCATCATGGTTATTTCCAAAAGAAGAAAAAAATGAATGAATGATTACAATATCTATATTTACATCAATTTCTAAAAACCAATTCAAGGCTGAACATTCTTGGAGTCCCGCTTCATTCTCCTGCTGACCTTGTCCTCCACAGCAAATCAATGAGCTTCGCACACGTGTTATTAGGGCTCCCATACAGCTTACACATTACAGGAAACGGTCGCGCAGTCGGAAAACGGTCCAGTCTGTAAGATCTAGTCATGAAAACAAAAGTCCACAGTCCCACATTACTGGATAAAATCCAATATCTGTCATCCTTCACACATCCAAACCCACACACAATCTCTCTCTCTCTCTCTCTCTCTCTCTCTCTCTCTCTCTCTCTCTCTCTCTCTCTCTCTCTCTCTCTCTCTCTCTCTCACACACACACACTCCCATACACACTTACTTTGGCTTCTGCCCTCAATTAGCGGCATCACCTTGTCTAGGTCCACACACCATAGACAGACAAATGAGCTATGTACATATGACTTGCAAACACACACTCACACGAACAACTATTTCATAACACTTTATTAGTCATCAACACACAACGACACACGACACACATACATTACTGTCTTAATAAACATTTTGAGGTGCACACATTCACTCACACAATCCAGTTTCTCATCTCGGGCTAGTCGTCATAGCATAGCAAGCGCACACAAGAGCCTGACTCACACGCTACATGTATCGACAAAAACAAACAAAAAGATAGCCAACCACCAACAAGCTCTATAACATACAGCCACATTAAGAGCCACATAACCGACAATTAGTATGTTGTACATGCAAGCTTGAAGTTCGCTCACACCCGTCCACCTTGTGCCCCTCGGGCTGTGAAATTAAACTTATTCGGTGCATACAATATAGACACACATGAACATAAGCCCAACACACACACACACACACACACACACACACACACACACACACACACACACACACACACACACACGCACACACGAGGTGTCATATATTCGTTGTCACACACGCGCTCGTGCTCAACTCCATAAGAAGTATCTTGCGAAGACACAGCAAAACTATATTACAAGAAGATAATGATGGAATATCGAGGTATGGCTTGGCCGGCTAAGCGAAGAAGAAAGTGCCGATCAGATATCAGCATAGTGTAAAACTTCGGAATGTGTAGCTTTTTATTGCCGTGCGTTTGCGAAATAGCAGCATAGGTTCTCCGTGTGTGCGTGTGTACATATAGGCGTACCTATGCTTGTAAGCCAGCCCGCTTGAAAGGCGGTTACTGCAGCAAGGGTTAGCGCGAATACCACTATTGAAAATATGTACGCTGCGATGGACGGGGCAACCACGGTAACGAGGACCGCGCGGCGGGCACTAGGAACGCGCTGCTGATCTTTGATTGCATCGCGACAATAAAACGACAATAAGCTTGACTGAGAAGGGTGGACTTTCAGGTAACGCCACTAACCTTTCTCATCACCTCGACGATGGCTTGCTATAATTGAAGGCATGGTAGTGTCGACAGAAACGTTGCGTCATCGTGTAGCCCACGATCGTGACGGAGGTGTCTTTGTATCGGTATTTCTGCCGGACTGTAGCCTTCACGCGCCCTTTATTGGTGCACCAGTGAGTAGCAACGCACTCCAACCAAGCCCATGCATCTAATAATAATTCGATAAAAGGCTGACCTGGATTTCGAAATCGCATGTTCCTCATCATTATGTACTAAAAATTAAAGATCTCTTATACACCATGGCGATATTTGTTTGGTCATTGTCCAGCTTTACCACAGAATTTAGATACTAAAGAGATCGCGTCATACCTTCGTACCAATCGTGCGGTGCTTAAGTGCGTGGTATTTCAAATAAGCAATCGTGGCGCCATCACCGTGGAGTACAATCACGCGGACGTACGGTTGGAAAGCGCGTGGGTGCGTGGCACACGCTATACTTTATGCGTCTTATCCGCGTCTTATCCGATTTAGCCGAACTTTACGCGTCTTATCCGTATTCAAGTGAATCGATTTGCACTTCTACCATAACGGGGACCATCTAAGATAGAATATGTGCCAGCTGTACCCCGGGTTGGATAAATCCGTTCATCTTGGGAATCCAATACAAACAAGTAAGTTGACGACTAGGTTTCGGGCACGGATGATCCATTACGTTTAGGATTCGGATTGATTACAAACTCTTGCTATTTCTTCTCGACATGAATCGAAACCTCCAAAAATGGTGAGACATTTGAAAATATTCAGATACCACTGGTATCGGTTCCACGCCCTGCTCCCCCGAAGGCGTATCCCGTTCTTCGCTACACATGGTGCGCTGGATGTTGTCCTCTTCATCATCATTGCGTTGCTCCGCATTGCTCTCCCCCATGGAGAGGACTGCAGCCTCATCGAACACCACGTTACGGCTGCTCACCACCCGACGAGTAGCAGAATTGTACACCAACCACGCAGGTGATTCGGAAGCATAGCCCACAAAGACACCCTTCCACGCGCGTTCGTCAAGTTTGCGGCGCTGAGACTTGTCAACGTGGACACAGGCCGGACAGCCGAAGACCCGCATGGAGCTCAAATCAGCTCGTCTACCGGTCGCCAAGGTGAAAGGTACACCGACGGCTCCGCTACTATGCACACGATTGCGGACATGCACCGCAGCGGCCATCGCTAGAGCCCAATACGATTTAGGCAACGCGGCTTGCCGGATCATTGACTGCGCCATCGGGACCAATGTCCCCCACTGCCGCTCAATCCGCCCATGTTGCCAATGCGCGTAAGGGGCAGTGATCTCCACAGCGATGTTGGACTCATCCAAGAGATTTCGGAAGGCAGCACCTAAAAACACCGTGTCAATGTACACCCGAAGACGACGAACCGTGTGCCCAAGAGAATGGATGGTAGTCAACATGCGACGGAACGAGGCGGGAGCCTCATCCTTGGAGCGGACCGCATCATGCAGCATGAAACAGCTCCGGAAATCAACCGCGCACAAACTGTACCGCCGTCCTCCCAAGGATGGAACACTCATAGGCCCGCAGAAGTCTAAGCGGAGGACCTCAAAGACACCAACGTTCCGGTCAGCCGGCTCACGAGAGATACGGCGGACGTGCGACTTAAACACAGCACACGTCTCACAGAAGCCCAACTTCTCCGACGCAGAAAACGCCATACCCTCCACCTGAGTGGCCAAGAGCCCGTCCAACTGCGACTCGCCAAGGTGACCGAGTCGGGAATGCCACAACCGTTTTTCCAATGGCGCAGTGGCAACCGAAGCGGTAGGATTCGACGAAGCAACCCGCGCCGGCAACCACACCAACAAATGCGCACGCTCCAACGGAGCCACCACGCCACCACCGTGACCGGCATGAAGATGAAGGTGGTCCACGGGATCAGCTAACACCACAGAATGACCTTGTCGCCGAGCTTGGGTGAGGCTGAAAAGCCGATGGTAAGACCACGACGCACGACGGGATAGCTCAGGAACGTGGAGCACATTCTTCAGCTTGGCAGGAATCTCTTCTCCATCTTCAGCCTTCACAATGATGCGGACCGAGCCCACTCCAACAGCGCGGGCGCTGATACCCTTCACCCAAAGCCGGTCGGTGAGCGCTCGATACTCACAGAAGTCACGGCGCACACTAGTCATGTGATGGCTGGCGCCGCTGTCGGCCAACCACATCCACGTTTCCCCATCGCGCTCGAACATGTGTCGAGCCTCGGAGAATGGCCTCGCAGGGGTGGGTGTCACGTCCATGACCGCCGGAAAAGCAACCGGGGAGTCCACTTGCGCAGAGTTACCTCCGGTGTTGTTGACTGGGCACTCGGACCTGCGATGGCCCTTCTTACCACATGCATAGCAAACACCACGAAAAATCCTCGCTGCGCCTCTGCCATATGAGGTACGACGAGTAGTCGCAGCTCCTTGAAGAGATTTCAGTTGGTCTCGGAGCTCGGAGACTTGCCGCTTCAAAAGATCAGTCGTTGAGTCATCATGAGAGGCTGCAAAAGCCGTAGGCGTTGGGGGCTCCGTTGTATGTGATTGCGCACGACTCTCGATGCGCATGCCCTTTTGACGAAGATCACGCTTGACGGTATCCATGCTGAGGTCGTGTACGTCCCACGTGTCTGTGATGGAGTGGTATTCGCTGCGCAGGCCCTTCACCAAGTACATGATGATACGCATGTCGTGGACGATGTCCCCAACTCGGGCAAGCTGTCGTTGCAGTCGAACTAACCGGTTCAGGTATTGAATGCCGCTCTCGCCGTCTGCTTTAAGGGTCCGAATCGAAGTCGAGAGCATAAAGATCGAGAATCATGATTAATTGAAATTTAAAGATCGAGAATCGTGATTGATTCAAACTTAAAGATCGAGAATCTTGATCAATTCAGTGAATAAAGATCGAGAATCGATATATTGTATCAAAAATCGCATCACTAGATATGATTTTCATTCACGTAAAGATTGATGCACCTGATAAGTCATGCTCTACTTATCAATGCATATGATAATTCAACCTCCAAAATATCAATGCATATGATAATTCAACCTCTAAAATATCAATGCATCTGATAAATCGCGGCACAAAAGATCAATGCATCTGATATTTCGGACGCTAAAGATCAATGCATATGATAATTCAGGCGCTCTAGATGAGCTATTTTATAAATCGAAAATAAGTATTAGATTGAAAAAAACTCATAAAAAAGTTATGTGCATGTGATAAGTCAACCAATGTTTCATTGCAGTACTGTCCAACTCACAACAAAGATCATGCTGTCGTGAATGGGAACGAGGGCACAATGCAATTGCTCTTCAAGGCTGAGACCCTTGTGCGCGTTGGGAGACATGTCGCATTGTTCAAGAATACGTAAATTACATTCTATCCCCATACAACCCAACAAAAAAATGTGCTACAAACCCCTCACCCAGCGCAACACATTCAACGTGGTTTTTACCCTGCCCACTACAGATTGTCGTGTCTGGGATCATTGGGGCTATAGGAATAAGATATAATCGCTCAAACTCAGTAGAGAGAAGGTCTGACAATAAAAGTAGATTGACGGGCGAGATAGCTCCCATTGCCATCTCTCGTTGTGGTGCCAAAACGATGCATTGCCATGTTGATGATAGTCCGGACCATGGTTACGAATAGCTGGACCATGTGGTGCCAAGGAAGTGTCCCAAAATGATGCGCTGCCACATAGGTTTCCCAAAATCGCTCGTTGATAGACAAGTATCCCATATTTACTAGGGATTGTGAGGATAGAGCTCATGTTACCTTCACACGGTGCACCTCGTCGTCGATCACAGCGACGGCATTCGCATTGTCGCTCAATCCTGCTACCAATAGTCTGAACATTGGCAAAACACTTGAAAGCGTAGGCACCGAGGTGGATTCCATCACTTTCAACATCTGTGTCACGGGCCCAAGGGACACTCCCTATGAACGCCGACAAAAGAAACCAAAATTCAGGAATAAAATGATGTAAACAGTGGCATACATCATTACATAACACCAACAAAGCCGCACAAAACATTGGCAAACATGTATGATAAAGAGTTGCAGACAACACACACACAAACACACACAAAACACACACACACACACACACACACACACACACACACACACACACACACACACACACACACACACACACACACACACACACACACACACACACACACACACACACACGCACACACACACACACTGTTGCGAGACATGGTTTTGTGTGATAATCAAGTTGCTACACAGCAATGTTGGTCAAGTAGCATCGTGATAGTACGGCTGTGACTCAGCACTATAAGATGATAAGCCAATCAACAATAGAGAGGATTAGGTTGCTGATGGTGGCAAGTTGCTGAGCGTTAGATATCATCTAAAGGCTCAGAATATATGTTGGCGTGTGCTCACCACAAGGTGAGTGCGTGTCCTGTGATAGGCAAGTGCTAGGCACTTGCTGAGGGTGAGATGACATGCAGTGTCACTCACCGAGTGTAAGCATTCATTATTGCCCCCTCAACTTTGACAGGGTATGGGCCCTCTAGCTGCTAGTTGTTGGAGTCATTTGTCTTGACTGGAACCTAGAGCTTGCTTCTCGAAGAGTGGTAGACCTTTGTGGTGTCGCACGATACGTGAGGTGCGGCTGGCTCACAAAGTGGCTGGCTCTTGCTTGTGTTTGTAGCTTTACTTCGATACCCGGCTGGTAGCGACTTGTTTGTGTCGCTTGGAGCCGGCTTCAACCCCCGAACGCCGACTCGCGTGACGTGAAGATCGGCTTGCTCTTCTTTGTTATAGCTTGGCGCTTTCTGGAATTTTATTCGCTTCCGGAGCTTGTCACCCGCCAGTTTCTTTTCTCGTGAAAGCCGATAGTGGTCCGGCTGAATTTTTGGAAAGGCATCTTACCTTAAGTGTACTAGCATTCCTGTACGACGTCACTTGACCGACCTTCTGAGACTCGTTTCTGAATGCCTTGGCTGTATAGACTCCGGGAGTACAACTGCGTGTTCGGTCAGCCCTTTGTCGTCTCCTTTTCTGAGCCGTGTTGTCCGCCTCTTCACCGGTACTTGGTGCTTTTCTTGTTGGCATTTTTCCTGATTTTCTGGTTCTCTTGCGAGCGCATCCGACGTGCCTGATATGGACTCCGTGAAACAACCCCAAGTTCAGTGGGGAGAGACGAGATTTTGACGTGTGGAAGAAACGTTTTCGTGCATTTGGCTTGATGCAAAAGTGGGCTCCGGCTTTGTCGTCGGATGGTGCCGCTTCCTCTCAACAACAAGTCGACTTGTACTCCACATTGATTCTTGCGCTGCCGGAGGACGACCTTTCCATTATCGAGAATGTTAGCGAGGATGACAAGACCTGCGGCCACACTGCATGGACTGCGTTAGTCAATCATTATGAGGACGATGGTATTTACCGGTGTACGGAACTATTGCAGGACTTGGAGACGCCGCAAGCGGACGGCGAGAGCGGCATTCAATATCTGAAACGGTTAGTTCGACTGCAACGACAGCTTGCCCGAGTTGGGGACGTCGTCCACGACCGGCGTATCATCATGTACTTGGTGAAGGGTTTGCGCAGCGAATACCACTCCATCACCGATACGTGGGACGTACACGACCTCAGCATGGATACCGTCAAGCGCGATCTTCGTCAAAAGGGCATGCGCATCGAGAGTCGTGCGCAATCACATACAACGGAGACCCCAACGCCTACGGCTTTTGCAGCGTCTCATGATGACTCAACGACTGAACTTTTGAAGCGGCAAGTCTCCGAGCTCCAAGACCAACTGAAATCTCTTCAAGGAGCTGCGACTACTCGTCGTACCTCATATGGCAGAGGCGGAGCGAGAATGTTTCGTGGTGTTTGCTATGGCTGTGGTAAGAAGGGCCATCGCAGGTCCGAGTGCCCCGTCAACAACACCGGAGGTAACTCTGCGCAAGTGGACTCCCCGGTTGCTTTTCCGGCGGTCATGGACGTGACAGCCACCCCTGCGAGGCCATTCTCCGAGGCTCGACACATGTTCGAGCGCGATGGGGAAACGTGGATGTGGTTGGCCGACAGCGGCGCCAGCAATCACATGACTAGTGTGCGCCGTGACTTCTGTGAGTATCGAGCGCTCACCGACCGGCTTTGGGTGAAGGGTATCAGCGCCCGCGCTGTTGGAGTGGGCTCGGTCCGAATCATTGTGAAGGCTGAAGATGGAGAGGAGATTCCTGCCACGCTCAAGAATGTGCTCCACGTTCCTGAGCTATCCCGTCGTGCGTCGTGGTCTTACCATCGACTTTTCAGCCTCACCCAAGCTCGGCGACAAGGTCATTCTGTGGTGTTAGCTGATCCCGTGGACCACCTTCGTCTTCATGCCGGTCATGATGGTGGTGGCGTGGTGGTTCCGTTGGAGCGCGCGCATTTATTGGTGTGGTTGCCGGCGCGGGTTGCTTCGTCGAATCCTACCGCTTCGGTCGCCACTGCGCCATCGGAAAAACGGTTGTGGCATTCCCGACTCGGTCACCTTGGCGAGTCGCAATTGGACGGGCTCTTGGCCACTCAGGTGGAGGGTGTGGCGTTTTCTGCGTCGGAGAAGTTGGGCTTCTGTGAGACGTGTGCTGTGTGTAAGTCGCACGTCCGCCGTATCTCTCGTGAGCCGGCTGATCGGAACGTTGGTGTCTTTGAGGTCCTCGGCTTAGACTTCTGTGGTCCTATGAGTGTTCCATCCTTGGGAGGACGGCGGTACAGCTTGTGTGCGGTTGATTTCCGGAGCCGTTTCATGCTGCATGATGCGGTCCGCTCCAAGGATGAGGCTCCCGCCTCGTTCCGTCGCATGTTGACTACCATCCGTTCTATGGGGCACACGGTTCGTCGTCTTCGGGTGGACAATGACACGGTGTTCTTAGGTGCTGCCTTCCGAAACCTCTTGGATGAGCTCAACATCGCTGTGGAGATCACTGCCCCTTACGCGCATTGGCAACATGGCCGTATTGAGCGGCAGTGGGGGACATTGGTCCCGATGGCGCAGTCAATGATCCGGCAGGCCGCGCTGCCTTAATCGTATTGGGCTTTAGCGATGGCCGCTGCGGTGCATGTCCGCAATCGTGTGCATAGTAGCGGAGCCGTCGGTGTACCTTTCACCTTGGCGACCGGTAGACGAGCTGATTTGAGCTCCATGCGGGTCTTCGGCTGTCCGGCCTATGTCCACGTTGACAAGTCTCAACGCCGCAAACTTGACGATCGCGCGTGGAAGGGTGTCTTCGTGGGCTATGCTTCCGAATCACCTGCGTGGTTGGTGTACAATCCTGCTACTCGTCGGGTGGTGAGCAGCCGTAACGTGGTGTTCGATGAGGCTGCAGTCCTCTCCATGGGGGAGAGCAATGCGGAGCAACGCAATGATGATGAAGAGGACAGCATCCCGCGCACCATGTGTAGCGACGAACCGGATACACCTTCGGGGGAGTCGCCGCTACGGGAGTCGCGGCAGCATTCCGGGTCGACAGAAGAGGAACGGGACATGCATTCGGGGGAGACTCCACGGCCAAGGTATAATCTTCGATCCACTGCTGCACCACAGCAATGCGTACCCAGTCCAAGGTATAATCTCCGTTCAGCGGGCGCTTCGGGAGATGGATGGACTGCGGGAAGTGCCGCAGCTATTAAGTCCGCCAACAACCCGACTGTTCAAGAGCCGGTGTCATACAAGCAAGCGCTGAGGAGTCCCCAATCGGGGGAGTGGGAGGCAGCTATCAAGAGCGAGTACGACTCACTTGTATCTCGGAAAACCTGGACATTGGTCCCTTGTCCTGCCGGTCGCAAACTCGTAGATTCCAAGTGGGTGTTCAAGCTGAAGCGCGATGCCAATGGACAGATTGCAAAGTACAAAGCAAGACTTGTGGCTCGCGGGTTTACTCAGGAGAAGGGTGTGGACTACCACGAGACCTTCGCTCCCACAGTGAGGGTGATTTCTATTCGAACGTTGCTCGCGCTTGCTGCTTATAATGATTGGGACCGAGGTGGAGCAGCTTGATGTGGTGACGGCATTCTTGGAGGCCGATATCGAGGAGGAAATCTACATGAGGCAGCCGGAAGGATTCCGTCACTTCGACATCAATGGAGAGGAGCGAGTGTGCTTGTTGAAGAAATCATTGTATGGCCTCAAGCAAGCTCCTAGGAACTGGAATAAGACCATCACAGCATGGCTAGAGGAGTATGGCTTTACCCAATCCAAGGTGGATCCCGGCATTTACGTCTTCGTCAACGAGGGTGAGCTTTATGTCTTGGCGTTGTACGTGGACGACAGCATCATCGTCGGACCAGCGGGTAGCTTCATCGTTGGGTTCAAGTCGGCTTTCGGCGAAAGGTTCAACGTGCAAGACCTTGGTCCAGTGTCTTGGTTGCTTGGCATGACAGTCGAGCGTGATCGTGGCTGCCGCACCATCAGGATTGGACAACAGCAATACGTCTTAGATATGTTGGAGCGCTTCAACATGATGGGCTGCAAGCCAGTGGGCTCACCTATGGCGGTCGATGCTTTGAGCAATTGTGTGGAGACGTCGACATCAAGGTTGCCTCCCGGTCTAGTGCCGTACCAAAGCTTGATCGGCAGCTTGTTGTACGCTTCCGTAAGCACACGGCCCGACATCACCATGGCTGTTTGCCACCTTAGTAGGTACATGTCCGACCCCTCTCAGTCACATTGGGAGCAAGACAAGAGGGTGCTCCGCTACCTCAAGGGGACCGCAGAGTCGGTGTTGATGTACGGTGGCGCACCCTCATCAAAAGTGGTAGGATGGTCAGATTCTGACTACGCGAGTGATATTGGCGAGCGCCGCTCTCGCACGGGGTATGTGTTCATGCTCAACGGTGCAGCGGTGAGCTGGAAAAGCCAGCGGCAACAAACTGTGGCGTTGTCGACAGCGGAGGCAGAGTATATGGCGCTGACTGCGGCCACTCAGGAGGCGATGTTTTTGAAGCAACTACTCCACGAGTTTCACCAAGACTCCGGGTCTCCCATCACAATTCACGAGGACAATCAGAGTTGTATTGCACTCAGCAAGAATTGCATGACGACCGGACGCAGCAAGCACATGGACGTGAGGTACCACTTCTGTCGGGAGAAAGTGGAGAGCGGAGACATCGAGGTGCAATATTGTGCGACGGAGAACATGCTTGCTGATGTGCTTACCAAACCATTAGTGAGTGCAAGGCATAGCAAGTTGTGCAATGCCATCATGGGATTGCCTGCGTAGCAAGGGGGAGTGTTGCGAGACATGGTTTTGTGTGATAATCAAGTTGCTACACAGCAATGTTGGTCAAGTAGCATCGTGATAGTACGGCTGTGACTCAGCACTATAAGATGATAAGCCAATCAACAATAGAGAGGATTAGGTTGCTGATGGTGGCAAGTTGCTCAGCGTTAGATATCATCTAAAGGCTCAGAATATATGTTGGCGTGTGCTCACCACAAGGTGAGTGCGTGTCCTGTGATAGGCAAGTGCTAGGCACTTGCTGAGGGTGAGATGACATGCAGTGTCACTCACCGAGTGTAAGCATTCATTATTGCCCCCTCAACTTTGACACACACACACACACACACAAGGGTGGAAAGCAAACAGTTCACGTAACAGCAGAGAGGAGAATGTATGCATTGTAAGATCGCACTGAATGACATAAAATATATCATAATAGAAGTGAAAATGACGCATGTGTTCAGGGCAAGAGGGTCGCTACTAGCTGGTATGCGATTGCCATCTCATCGTCGCTCATCTGGTGGTCTTTAAAAGTTGTTCCATCGTCATTGCTGGCACAGTCCATGGGTGCCAATGAGTTGTACTTCCGAAGAGCTGCCTTGTTGACACCCACCCATTGCAGTATGGGAATGATATAGCCCCAACGAGTTTTCACTGCCCGGGGTGGCTTGCTGACCTTCATCTTCATGCTGACCATGATGTCCTTGAGCTTATTCCATCCTTTGGTTGAACGGTGCAGGTGCGCCGACATGCCTTTCACCAGTCACAAGCAAGGAAGTCAATTAAAGAAAACAAAACATTTAGCACATAAGCAATACGAGAGTGGGTGCGCATACATTTTTGACAATCTCGCAGACATTTGACTTCTCTAGAGCATCCTTAAGAGCATTCGAGAGACGATGATCCACACACGGGCCACCCTCGAAGTCTTGAAATGCCTTCACCATGTTGCTTCCTTCGTCGATGACTACGCCGAAAGCTTCTTGGCCAACTGTATCCACTCCTTGATCAGGGTCGTACTCACCCACACCAAAGCGGGCCAACGTTTCCTTGCAAGCTGAACTAATTGCCTCAGCAATGTGATCAACCTGCCGACAATAGGCATCGACAATTGAATGTTAAAAAAAAGTATCCTACCGTCGATAAAGACAGTAAAAAGATCCAAAGTACTATTGAACCATATAACGGGGATGGGTCGGTAGCTCGAATGAGCAACGCCGATCGTCTTCGCTCTGGGCCTAGCCTCCCATCGAGCGACAGACTGGTGGACATGGCCGTAGAATTACTGGCACCATCCACCTCTCCCCACCTCACCCTAGCTCACCAAGGTCAGTGGATCCGTAGCGACACCAGACGGTACACACTCAAAGGCGCAGCTTTCGGAGATTTGAATTTCATGCCCCCGACAGCTATCGCGCCACCCACTCCGAAATCCGAACATGTACCCGTCATAGTACTGCGACAAAACAAAAACACTTATCGCTTACAAAACGCCCCCCCCCCGAAAGGTGGCGCGCCACATCGCGCCCCTCCGAGCGTCAGGACGTCCTTGTCCGCCGCCAACATCCACCAAACCCTGGTCCCATCGGGCATGGTCGCGTGCAGCCATCACGCGCAACACACTCAAAAACCTACTCGAAAATCCTCACCTAACCGCACTACTTCTCTCCCCCACTCGGAATCCAGCTTGATCGCTATGTCTTCGACCCCCCCCCCCCCCACCTACAAGCAGGCGCTTCTGCGGGATCCCCCGGAACAAGGGCGATACACGGACCTCTGCAACCCTAGGAACAAACTCGCGGGCCACCCGTTGACCCCGTTCCTCACCGTCTCCCAAGTGACCCAACCCCAACATAACCTGGGCACACCTCTGGACCCCCTCCCTATCCGTCGTGGACTCTAGACCCCCCTGATCCTGGCTGCCCCTCGGTCAACCATGGACCTTGGACAGGCCGACAACTTCTCCACTCGCATGGTCGACTTGTTCCTCCTCACATGCCATTATTCCACCACCCCCTCCCACCGGCGTCTTCTTGCCGGATCCGACCCACCCCTCGGACCCGATCACGTCGGCCTGCTCGGTGGCCCGCCGCAGGCTCCTCGAGAGCCTTAACGGTCTCGCTGACCTCCCCAACCGCATCAAAAATAAAATCGTACGGGAACTCGCCCATCACATACGATGGACTGCGAACCCCACCCGCACCCACCACCCCACAGCACCGAAATGCGACGATACCACACCCCTACCTATCGAACTTCGTACGAGCTTTCAAGAAATTCGCCTCGTTCTTCCCACCTCTTGCATAGCGGTCGGCCTCCTTTACCAACTCGCTTCACGCCAGCGTTAACTCCGTTCGGCCGGTCCAGTGCCCCCTTCAGCAGCCTCCTCCCCCTCACTCCTGACTAAACTAAGACAGCAGAAAATTAACTTTCTCCGCGATGCCTGAGCCCCTGAAGTTTCAGGCCGAAGGGTGAAGATCCGCTCCCCCCTGTTCCCCGGTATCACCGGCCAAGGAACGGTCGCTCTCCTACATGACCTCCTCACCTTTAGCCTAGCGATCGCTTTCACCTCTGCCGGATCAGCCCCCACGACCCACCCCCAGTGCAGAATCGAGGACCTCCCTGAGCCGGCTCAGTTCATCCTCCAATTCGCGGACGCCCTCTAGCCAGTGGACACTCCCACCCCGATCGAGTCCGACCCCTCCTCCCTCTAGGTAAATATCCTCCACCTGCCCAATAACCCCATTCATTCACAATCTGGGCCTGTATCGCTCCACATATTTTCATATTCACATCACGAACCCCTACCCCCCAACCACTACCTTCACACCATTACCATCGCCCCCCCCCCCGTCACATGCCATGATCCATGCTCCTCCTGGGCAGACATCTGCCTCACCACTATCCTCATCCAGTCCCGCCACTCACTCTCCCTCCCATGCATCAGCTCAGACGGCTCCATTCCACCCACACATTGGTTATACACCCTACTCTCTCAAACAGCCACCGAATATATAAACCGTCACACCCCCACATCCACCCCCCCCCAACACCCCCTCAGCCTCTCTCCCTACACAACCCTGAGGAAATTCCCAGACGGCTCCTACTTCCGCTCACACCCCTCCGACTCCCCTACCATCACCACCAGCATACAGATATCCCCCATCACAGAAATGTATTGCATCATCATCTCCACCAGCGGCACAGTCACCATTCCCCTCACCCACACATACACACACAGAGGAGCACGCACGCAATCAACTTGCACCCTCAACATCACCCCCCACCATTACTCCACCTTCGGTAGGGCCCGTCTCACGGACCCTATCTTCACCACCACCCCATCTCCGCCTCCCCTCACAATCACAAAACATTACACCCTCTACCGCAACCCCCCCGCCCTCCTTCTCCAATGCACCATGTTTACATATCCCTCCGTAGGACTACTAATGGACACATCTGTATGCTAGACTCCGGGGGAGTCTTGGCCCTCCACCTATAGGTGTTCGCCGCTCAGTCGCGATGCGATGCGATGGGTTCATATACACAATATGTTCCTATCGGGTACCGACTTTTGGCGGTACTTGGATAAGGCGTACAACTCCGTTCCGGGAAGCGGCGGTTCTATCCCCCTTGATGCCATTCCGTGTGTACATGGATTAACAGGTTATGGGCCCTCCGCGTTTACGCGGGGTTTAGTAGGGCACCGGCCGGAGTTTGTCCATTAAGGGGGAGTGTTTACATATCCCTCCGTAGGACTACTAATGGACACATCTGTATGCTAGACTCCGGTGGAGTCTTGGTCCTCCACCTATACGTGTTCGCTATAGGTGTTCGCCGCTCAGTCGCGATGCGATGCGATGGGTTCATATACACAATATGTTCCTATCGGGTACCGACTTATGGCGGTACTTGGATAAGGCGTACAACTCCGTTCCGGGAAGCGGCGGTTCTATCCCCCTTGATGCCATTCCGTGTGTACATGGATTAACACACCCGCCACCTCACGGACAACCACGTCACCGACCAATGGCACCTAGAGCCCCCCGACTTCACATGCAAGACGAAGATGACCTTCCACTCGACCTCTCCTCCCTTCCCGATATCCAGATATCTTCCACCACCCCGGCCCCTACCCCTTCCCACCCATGAACACCCCACCGGTCCCCCACCTCCCACCCCGCCTCCACCTCCTCCTTTCACGTCAACCCCTCCCCCAATCCTCCAGCTCCCCCCACCATCCCCCCACCCACAACTACCCCTTCCCCCCTTCCCATCATCACCGAGGACTCTTCCGAACCCATGGACTCCTCTTCCTCCCCTACCCCTCCCCACAACCACACACAACCCCCCCCCTCTCCACCGCTCCCCCAAACCCCACACCTGCCCTCTCCCCTCCTCATCCACATCTTCTACACCCCACACTCCCTCCCTCCTCCACACCAACCGACCATGCGGAATCCCCCCCCTACCCCCGTCCCCCCACCGACCCCTCGCTCAAACTCACGCCCCAAGCCAGCATTACCAAGCACTCCCGCCCCTCCCGCAAGCAAATCTCCTCATCCCCCCCACCCCGCGCCCCCCCGCACCCCTCCCTCACACACAAACGCAACCACACTGCCCCCCTCACACCCCCGTACCATACCCCCCCCGGCCTCAACACCGGTCTCCCATCCCTCCCTCGACCCCACCCTCCTTCCCCTACCCTCCTCCTCCCCTAGAGACGAAGACTTAGACCTCGACGACTCCGACGACCTGCTTGAGGACGACCTAGAGGAGACCCGCGACCTCCCAACCGCCACCAACCCCTCCCCCGGCCCCAACAGCCCCCACATGTCACCCCCGGCCGACACGGCCGAATGTCATCATTAGTCCCCCAAAGGTCAACCCCGAGGTTAGACCCCACACCTCAACCCCCGCCCCCCAACCCGATATCCGCAGACACAATTTAAACACCACGCATCACTCAACTCCACCGGCCCACTTTAACCCCCGCACATGCTGCATAGCACTGCATAACTACTTATTCGACCTAAACCTTGAATACGGCCTCCCCACCCCCCTCGGCTACCTCGATTCCTCTGCGGTCCTCTCCTTCCAATGGGGACGGTACCATGACCTCTCAAATCTCTACTGCCTTGCTACAACATTAACCAAACACCACTCCACTCCCACCGCCCCATACACGGTAATCACTAACAACGACGTCGACAATCACCACCACATCTCCCAATACCCATGCCACTGGACTAACCTCGCTAACCGAGGCTCCCCTCTCCGCCCGGGTACGCCTAACCACTCTCTCTTGGTCCTCACATGGCAACACTCTCACTTTGGCCTCCTACACCTCACCCACACCTCCGCTACCTGGATTGACTCTCTCCATCACCCGCCTCCGCCCGACCTCCTCGCCCGCTCTCTCGCTCTCCCCTCCGACTGGAACTCCCCCCCCCCCTCCCGTCGGAACCCTACGCTCCCTCAACCCGCCCCGCCAAAACGACTCAGACGGGGCATGGTCATGCGGAACCCACGCCCTCCTACACACCTACTTCATTACCACAGCCCCCCCGGACCAACCATACAACCCTCCCTCCTTTGACCCCCGAACCACGGTATACTCCCTCCACACTCTCCTATGGAACCACACCTTCCGCTCCGCCCCCCTCCCACAGGGACGCACCCGACTTCTCGCCGCCCTCCACCCCCCCATCCCACCCACCACCCTTCAGCTCCCCACCACTCCCCCACCCCTCCCCCCTCCCCTCCTCTCCTCCCCCCTCCCTTACATCCTCCACCCGCCGAACACCCCCCCGACGACCCTCCCAGCCCCACCCCCTCCCCCCCTCCCCCATCCTCCCACATCACACATCTCAATCACTACACCTCATCACCCTCAATACCCGCGGCCTCCACACCTCTATTATGGATGTCGAACACCTCTCTACCTCGCACCGCCCCGACGTCCTCATCCTCACCGAAACCAACCATGCCACCCACAAATCCCGCTAGCGTATCGCCCTCCCCCAATACCACCTCAAAAGCTCCCGCCCATGTTACTCACCTGTGCCCCTACCCAAAGCAAGAGCTCTCTTCGCGGTCCGCAGAGCCTCATTCATGTCTGCCACTGTTATAACCCCGCCTCCTCACCTCATCCCCCATATCGCCGGACTAAAAGTCGTCCTTCATTCAGGCACTCCCTACCTCCTCATCGGTGCCTACATGCCCCAGCTCCACGCCCCCCACCTGACCCGCCTATATTCTGAAGTTGCAGCATGGGGCCTCCGCCTAGCAGACGACCACCCGCAACACCGCGCCCTATGGGGAGGAGACTTCCAATCGACCACCACCTCAGGTACATGTCACCATGCCTTCACCTCCCTTCTTAAACCCCACCTCCAACCTCTCCACAACCCCACCCCTACCTTGCCCCGCAGCGGAGGCTGCTTGACCAATGGCTCTCCACACCCCCTTCCCCTCTCACCCTCCCACCGTCCTCCTGCTCGATATTCCCCTCCCCCTCCCACTTTACCGACCACTCTGCAATCCACCTCGTAATTCCAGCCCCTCTCTCTCTCATGGCACATCCCCCCCTCCCCATACCCACCCACACACACACCACACAACGCTCAAACTCAACTTCCGTCTTCCCCTCGCACCCGACCGCATACAAGCGTACCAATCCAGTACCCCCGACCTCATCAACCAAACAGCCGCCCTCCACGCAGACATACTCAATACCCCACAGGCCTCAGCCTCCCACGACACCCTCGACACCCTCGCCTCACGATTCACTACACTCCTCTCCCAGCACATGAACCACGCTGCCACAATTTGGCCTCTCCTCCCCGACAAAAAAACCCGCCCACCCCAGGAGTCCCTCGACTCCACCTGGCTTACTAAAAAAACACGTCATCACATACTCAAACTCCGCAAATGCAGTACGAACAGCGGACCCCTCCCCTTCGCCCAAGCCCTCTTAAACACAACCGATTATCTATCACCTGAAGCCGTCATACAACATTGCCAAGCACGCATCCGCCAACTCCTCCGCGCCACCACCACTGATAAGTTGAATAAGATAATAACTCGAGCCAATACGGCCTACGACAACTGCCCTAAATCCTCCCACCGCCGCTTGAAAATTAAAAGCGGCGTCCTACCCCCCACCAACGCCACCTCGACCCTCCACCGCATTACCAAACCCGATTAAACTACCGTAACCTCTCCCTCCGCCGTCATAGACGCGGTACACTCCCACTTCGCCTCCGAACTCGACCGCGCCACCCCACACGACCTGCCCACCCCCCCGTGGGAACTCCCCGATAACCCCGACAACTTTACCATCAAACCCCGCGGAGACCCCTCTATCACTCTCGCCGCCATGATTACCCGCGATACCTTCGATAAAACCCTGAACTCCCTGGGCACCGGGAAAGCCCCAGGCCCCGATGGTATCCCCAATGAAATAATCAAATTCCTACCACCGGCGACCCGCTCCGCCCTCTTCTCTCTCCTCTCCCTCCTCGCCCACAAATCATACACCCCTCCTGACTGGTGCCACATCACAACCTAACTGCTACACAAAAAGGCGACCCCTCCCTCCTCGATAACTACCGCCCTATCGCCCTCATGAATCACCTCCTTAAACTATGGACAACACTAAGCAAAGATGCAGGCTCAAAATACGCCGAAACCCACGGCATCCTCAGCGACCAACAAGACGGATTCCGAAAACACCGAAGCATTATGACGATGGAGGACGCGAAACTCCATAGTAAAGACATCTACGTCATGTACGCGGACTTCAAAGGCGCCTTCAACGCCGCAGACCACCGCATCATGCTCAAACACATGCGTCAACTCGGTATGCCTCCCACCTTTGTCGACACATGCGAACACCTCTACGGGGTCTCAACCACAGACTATTTAACCCCACATGGCCCCACCCTTTCCATCGACATAAATCGCGGAACCCTACAGGGAGACACCCTCTCCCCATTCCTATTCACCTTCTTTCTTAAACCCTTCCTTCGATGGCTCACGGTGGGAAGCCGGGGCTATGGCCCAGGCCCCCCTACCATTAACGTTGACCCCACAGAACCCACAGCCACATACCCAGGACACGGATTCGCTGACGACATCAGCCTCGCCACGGGCTCGACCCCCAACATGGTCATACAGCTCAAGAAACTCTCCCTCTTCAGCGCCTACACGGGCATGACCGTCAACATCCGCAAATGCTGCATCACCGGCGCCCTCTGGCGCACAGGCAACGCCCTCACCCTGGCCAACACTGCCCTCCTCGCATCCCGCCTACAATCTCAGTTCATAACCATCAATTCCACCCCGGCCCCCATCCACTCCATGGGTCCCTCCGACACATACCGCGTCCTCTGGGTAGAGCTTAACACCTCCCTCACCTTCACCAAGCACTGGAACGAACTAAAACGCACCACATCATCCCTCATCACCGCCCTTTCCACCTCCCCACTAACACAATCCCGCAGGATCGGGGTCATCCGGGGACTCCTCATCGGAAAATACTTCACCTTCCAGCTCGGCCTCTTCACCGACTCCCAACTCGACACTCTCGAAGGGCAAATCTGTCGCGCACTCCGCTCCGCCGTCTCCTCGGAACGTGACCTTCCCCGCACCGCCCTCCACCGCCCTACTACCTCCGACCTCGGATACGGCCTCCCCTCCCTCAAAGCACACGCCGCACAGCTCACAGTCTGCCACCTACATAAAATCATGAACCACTCAGGATATCGAGGCCACATGGCCCGCGCACACATCCACACCTTATCCACCACGTACTCCCACTGGCCCTCGGAATCCATCATGTCAACATGTTACACACCACCCACACTCAAATGCTTAGTCAGAGCTCAGCGCGATGCGGGCACCCTATTCCACAACATCCCTCCCCTCTCCCTCACCAACCCTATCGCCTCCACTCTCCGCGCCCACTACACTTCCCAAGACAACACCCTCCTCGCCTCACTCCGAGACAAAGCCACCCACATCACAGACCCTCACACATATAAGCAAGCATACTGCGAATTCTCTCCCCGCAAAACACACGCCTCCCTCCTCCCCCGCCTCACCCCCCTGTGGAATAACATCACCACTTGGCCACAAGTCCTCATCCGAGCCACCACCTCCTCCTTCATCCTTAAATCCTGCAAATCCATCTCGACACTCAATCTCAGTCCCCATCCGACTTATAGTGCCTCGGGGATATGTGTATGATATATCATACACCGGTCAGTATGATCACGCGTTTTCATAATCAATACTTGTTCTGTTAAATACCGCTATGCACAGTTACTGAATATCTTAAGTAGTGGCAGACACGCCTAAGCTCAATCTCGTCTGCACAACCGACTTCGCGCACCAGAGCGAGCGACCATCCCTATCCTACGGTATGGCATGACCACGCCCGCCCAACAGTGGAGGCGGGAAGGGTAATAGATAGCGGGGGCGCATGAGTGGAGCGTGTTTATCCCGTGCGGACCCGCTTCATGTTGCCAAGCGCGACCGGGTCTAGTCGCATGTGGTGCTCGAAGCAGTTGCGGCTATGGCGGGAGCCGGGCATACATAGGGGAATCCCACACTGCACGCAGTAGAAAGACGTCCAGTGAAGGACACCCTCGTCGCGGTAGCAGCGGAAGCAGCGAGCTTGCTTGCTTCGGCCCTTCTCTGAGCGGCCAAAGTTACCGGGGACGTGGACGCGCTCTTCTTGGAGGATCCGTTTCGGTTCGCCCAAAGGTACGGATATTGTCCTTCCCCGACGTTGGGCCGGCACAGCGTGATCATGTAGCCCGTTGTAGACCAACGTCTTACTTAAAATCTCAGCAAAGTCCTTGATAGTTAGGGCTGAGTAGGGGTGGGAAGCGGAGACGTGAAACTTGAGTAGTTTCCAGCAGTCGGTAACGCAAATACCGGGTAAGGTAGTCTTGGGTTCCGACTATATGGTGAATTTGCTAGGACAGATGTGGTTGTGCATACTCTACCTGTAAACACTGGAGAAACGCGAGCATCTTCTTTGAAAAGAAATCTATATGATCGCATTGCCTTGCAGCAACCGCGACCATGCGCGATACAAACGTTGTTGATGAAGTCTGCCGGCCGGATAATGACATAACAGTTGTGCTTATTGCATGGAGACAATGACAATAATGGTTAACATTTTCGTGTTTATAATTACAGCCTTCACTGATACACTCACACTCACACTCTCACACACACACACACACACACACACACAAACACACACACACACAGAGGCACACAAACGCACACACAGACATATAGACGCACACACAGACACAAATACACACTGACACACACACACACACACAAATACACACTGAAACACTCAAAATGGCACACTGACACACATACACAAATACACACAACACACACACGCACACACACACACACACACACACACACACACACACACACACACACACACACACACATACTGGCACACACACTGGCGCGCGCACACACACACACACACACACACACATGCACACACACATTACACACTCACACACACACACACACACACACACACACACACACACACACACACACACACACACACACACAGTGTGTCAAACTGTGTGTGTGCCAATCTGCCTTCGGTGCAAGTACGGAAACACAACAATTCCGTGGGTTAAGAGGTTGAGCATATCATGGGGAAAACTGATAAAGTATTGGCGGACCTTGAGCAAATGATGCAATTTCGATGCAACATACCTCATGGCTTACAAGCTCGCACCTAACACACGCCCCCGCACAAGTTAATGACCTACTAAGACGCGCGGTGCGGTTTACACGATCGCTGACCTTGCCCATAGCTTCACACAGATATGACAAGAAGAAGGAACCCACGGTGCTCGCTGATATGAAACCCGCCAGCATCCTCGGTATTGGGTTCATTGTCCTTGGTTGACGTAATGTGACGGTGTCGCCAGGTACGGGTTGGACCCACACGGCGTCCTCGACGGTATCGTCGGGGAGAGCGAGGTCGCCATCGTCGTCGGACGAGCCGACCTCCATATCGAGGGCTTCGCTGGTGTTGCCGGGAATCTCCCACACCTCGGTAGGTGGCGATATGTCGCTGGAGCTGGAGTTAACGGAGGACCTCCACGACATAAGGTCGATAGGTAGTGTGGGTTCGATAGTCGGCGGACCGGTATCACTCACTACCGACCCTGTAATAATTGGTACTAGAAACGCACTCTCCGTAACTGCACCGGGAATTTGCACCGTTGGCCGGGGGGGTTGAAAGGGCATTCGCACTGCAACGCGTTGTGCGTTGCTGGTTGGTGTTGGTGTTGGGGTTAAACGGCCTGCGTTGTCGGATTCGACGCGTAGAGCGCGAGCCGACTCGTCTTTCGGCGGCATGCTATCCCAAATTACCACCCACAGGCCTTCACCGATAGACTCGCCGACTATGCCGTAGGTTTGGTGACGTTGTTGTCGTTGTGCACCATCCTTTAGGGGCTGAAGGGGGGCTCTACGGGTGGAGACGCGCGCTCCTGTCGTTACGGTCTTCCTCAAGGTGGTGGTGGTGGGTCGCCGACATGCGATATCGGCAAATTGCACGTTTGAACCGCTTCCGCACCACCCCAGGTTTTGAGTCAACGGAGATACGCAGAGAACACCCTCAGGTACACGCTGCCCAAATTTGAAGAAGTACAAACTTTTCCTCGCGTGAGGGTGACCAGTTTTTTACGAGACTCTGGTGTATGATTAGTCATACAAATGTAGTACTTAGCATACACATATCCCCGAGGCACTAGCCGCAGTCCTCACCGAACCCTCCAATACCATACACAGCCGCCTCCCCATCACACAACTCACCCCCAAGCAAGCATCCCCCTCCACCAGTATCCACCCTTCATGGATTCGCCTCCTCTCCCCACACCTCCCTCGCTCACCCCCCACCCTCTCATCCGGCATCTACACCTCACGCACCAAACACCCCACCCCAACCGCACCCACCACGCACTTAGACACAGAATACCTTACCCCCTCAGACCACCACTACCCCCCATGCGACGTTACTCGCATCATTTCCAAACACAAGGACACAAAATACGGCCAAACGCAATACATGGTAGAATGGGCCCCGGAACACCTCACGGAATGGGACATACAATTACAACTCGACGACGGCTTCCACCTAATCTTCTCCACCCCTACATCGGTATGCCTCCCCACCCCCTCCCGCGCCGCCTGCTCCATCTGTCATGACCCACTGCACACATAACCCACATCCACATGTTGCACATGCCCGCACTTCGCCGTACATTCCCAATGCCGCCCAGCTCCAGGACCAGCCACATGGCTGTGCGACTGGTGTGCTCGCGGCCAACAACACGACCTCATCCGCCTCTACGAAGTTCAGTGGGCCCCATGCCTACAACTACACGGCACCATCAGTGAGACCCCCTCCGGCCCCACCGCCCTCACCGCATTTAACTCCGGCTTTGTCCCCTCCACCACACCAATTCTGCCAGACCCCGGACCCCCTCCATGGTCACACCCTCTAATCACATTCAACCACGACCCCATCCACCCCGACCTCGACATGCTCCCTAAAGGTAAATTCGCCATCCACGCACACCCGTCACTCCACGACACAACCGCCCTCTGCACTCCCGACGGCCGCGCGGTCACCACTCTTAACGGCCCCCGCGTCCGCCACCTCTTCCAACTCTTCCGCCCAGAACTCACACAGCTCACGTTCGAAGAGGAGGTCTACCACCTCCTCACTCGCCTAGGTTCCCGCTCAGAAATCAACTCACCCACACCCGCCACCACCACCCGTCATAGATGGGCCACCAAAGAAGACCTACTCACAGCTCTCCGCCACACACTCCGCATCCATACAGAACTTTACTCCAACCCCCTCAATAAATCCCTACACTCCACCACATATCACTCACTCTACCCCGAAGACATAGTCTTCTCATCTAGTGGCAGCATTGCCCCACACACATGGCAAGGCACCAACATCGCCAACCCCGAATACGACCACGAATGCATGCGCCGCGCCATGGAACACGCAATCACTAGCGCACACCTCACAGCCCCACACACACCCAGCGCAACCATCCTCATCCTCCCCCGATGGGAACACACACCCTACCACCACTCCAAATACATCAACTCTCCCTACACCCACCACCTCTACACCCTTCCAAATGACGCAAACACCTTCCTACCCCCCGACCAACACACTGGCATCCCCACTCCTACCCCATTCGGCACACGCTGGATGGTAGACATCTACCTCGTAGCAAACCCCCTCGCACTCTCCACCTTCCCATCACACGCAGCCATGACCGCACTCCACAACACTCTCGAATCTATCTACGACACTCACCTTCCCAACCCCACCATCACCATCCCTCCCCCTCACCTCTTCGACACCTACTCACCCCACTCGGCAGGCATATACCACCTCCCCCCAAACCCAACTCACCCCATTACGTATCCCCACCCGAAACGAATGCTACTAACATACCCCCCCACCAGAGGCACTCTTGCTTGGACCTGGCAGGACTTTGTCTACACAGACGGCTCGAAAAAAGGAGGCTCATCCCCTTTCGGAGCAGCAGCCATACACCCCGCCTCGGACACCCGAATTAAAATCATGGTAACCTCTACCCCTCCCTCGCACACAATAAACCGAGCTGAACTTGCCGGCATTGATATAGGCCTCCAACTCGGCCGTACCCACCTCCTTACAGACAGTGCGTGCTCTCTCCGCCTCATAAAAGGCTACTTAAACTACCATTCCGCTTACAGACATAACATTCACCGTGTCACGCTCCACTCCATCACACACACCCTCAAAACCCGCTGCGCCGCAGGCATCTGCACACACCTCGGCAAAATTAAAGCGCACAACCACTCCCTAGGTAACGACCTCGCAGACGCACTCGCTAACCAAGTCGCAGATGGACACCCACCCGACACCACATACACCACATGTTCAGAGGTCACGATAGGCCACTGGACCTAGCCATACACCCTCATCCCACAAACCCTATGGGAACCCATACCCTACAAATACACCAACCTCAAAGCTGACGAACACACCTACAACATCAAACACACACACACACACACACACACACACACACACACACACACACACACACACACACACACACACACACACACACACACACACTAAGGCTAGGGATCAGCCATCGATGCATCGTCGATAGTATCATCATCACCCGGTGATAGTGCCATCGATGTGATAGGTTGCGACATCGACATCGACACGATGGCAGTAGTGCTCGCATCAATGTCATCAATTATCAAAACAATTGTAAAATATTGATTATTTAAGCCCGATGTATCGATATATTGTCCCAAATATATCCGATACATCGGCGATAATATCGGCTTAAATTGCCATCGATGTCAGCATCTCAAACTATCAACGCCATCAACATCGACAATCCAAGATATCAATACTATCAACATCGACGTTGCAAAATATCATTACCATCAACATCAACAAAATTCACTTGATCCCTAGCCTTAACACACACCCCTCTCGCAAACAACCAAACACGGTGTCCTCCTCGCCCGCGCCGCGAAGGACGGCGCCGAATTCTCTTTTCACACAAAACACTCAACCCTCACAAATCTCCAGATCATCCACAAGCAAGAATTCATGTGGGGAGTCCACAACACCCGCCTTCTTACTCATAACCCCACCATGCGCTGCCCCCTATGTGGCCAATTCACTAGCAACGGCCACATGGCCGGTAACTGCCCCACCATGTCTGGCCTAAGACAGGACCGACACAACAACGCGCTGCAGCTCCTACTCTCCCTATTGGAGCGCCACAACGGAGGCCGCTGGGAAACCATCACTGCAGACTTCGGTAACAAACCAATAAAATCATTTGCTTCCCCCACTCCTGCCCACACTCCGCTTGACTGTCACCCACCTCACCCCAACCACATGCCCACCCGGCTTGTTGCTGCTGGCGAAGGTCTCTCACCCGACTCCCTAACCTCGTGTCCCGCCATCCTCCCACCTGAGATTCTCCCCCCCGCGCTACGACCCCCCGCACACAAACCCGACTTCATCCGCCTCCTAGAACATCGATTCGCTGGCGGTCACACAAGCGGCCGCCGCCGTTACGCATCCATCAAAAAGATTCAAATAGGGGAATGGAAGTACTGCACGGACAATAACCTCTCCCAAACAGCTCACCTCATACGTGCCAAATACACACCCCTTGCAAACGCCATCCGCAGCCACTGGCCAGGCACAGTGGTAGACATTCTTCCCATCGTCATGAGCCGCACAGGTACACCGCACTCCTCCACCATCACGAGTCTCACCTCCCTACTCACCGCCCGCACAGACCCTCCTGACAAACTCTTCTCCAAAGCGCGCCTCGACACGTCTCGCATCCTTGCAAAGCTCCACACGCATAATGTCCAATGGCTACATCATCTCCTACTCATCTACCGCATCAAGTCCCGCACGACCTCCCGCCGCGCCTCCGCACAATGCCCCTCCCACGACCCTAAATGCACGCAGCCTTCGCCTCGTCTTGCACAACTCCCTGGGGGGGGAGTAAAACCCCCGAACATCCCTAGAGTGGTTGGACTTAGGTGGTTAACGGTCTAGACTTGACTTGTAAATTCCCTGTATGGCATAGTTGGGAGGGCCTAGAGACACAGCCGGCGCATACGGCATTTGGTGTAAAACCGGCGCATACGGTACATGTTGTAAACAATTTCAATTTCATTCATTGAATGTTAAAAAAGAGTTTAAATAAACCCACAGCTATCAGCCTTCACAATAAGTGCATGGCAACTCACGTCACTAAAGGGTCCGCAGAGGATGAGCTTTTCTTGCAAAGCCCAATCATTGTCGATCCAATACGCGAGCACGCCGAAAGGGCGATTCCGTTCTCGCCCAAGATATCAAATGCCAGAGCGACGGACATGCCCTCCGCACGTAAACATGTAATATCCTCCTGAGGACCAAATAATCAAGCACTCTATATCACTTTAAAAACTGAACGGCATAACGGTTTGAATTTTTTATACAACACTATGCCAGTTCGTACCTTCAATTGTTTTTGACACTCAATAGACATGTCCATGACGATCTTATTGACGGTGGAAGCAGCCGGAGGGGAGTATCGGCCGTGTGTTATGGCTCTAATGAAGTCACGAAAAGCCTTGTCGTCCTCCGGCATTGAATGTGGACGGCAGCTTTTCACAATCCACTTGGCACATGCTCTGCCGAACTTTTTCTTCGAAGCAGGGTGGAGCTTGGTGACGACGTTAATAGGGGCGGCAGGTTTGGCACCATTGGTGGGTTGGGGTTGTTGCCCGAGGATGTTCCCGACCGACACCTGCACATCAAGTCAGCAACACATACAGTAGAACCTAAGTGCTGCAAACAATCTTGACAAAAGCGATCGTAATCTTAACATATATGTCAAGCATATGCCGGGAACGTCGCAGTTGAGGGTATTATCATCACAAGCAAGTTCGACATAAACAACGTCGGGAGGGCTCGATAAGCATGCGGGTTGGTGACAAAACGCAGTTGGGCGCGACCGAAATACATTATGACCGTCCACGGAAGCGTTCACTAACGTACTCGAATGATGTCTAACAAGGTGGTTCCAGATATTGGTAGTGTTGGATGTTGATATTTGTTCATGGCAGAAATAACAAATAGTCGCTGCCTTGCCGTGCCTGTCTTGAAACTTCGGAGAGCAAAACTTCCACACTTGAGATATCTTCGAGTGCTTTATGGCATGTCTTGGCGCAGGCGAGTCACCGTCTAGATAAATGGTCTCATTTGTTGACGCCCCCTCGTCGACAACGGACTCCCCACTGCGCACCTCGGCGAGTCGCACAACTTTTGACGGTGGCTCCAAAGCAGCGCGACCGTCCAAGTAGGCTTGTATCTTCGCCTTTGACGCATCGTCGGATAGATGCGCGACCGGCTCGGTGGTGTCACTTCGCTCGTCAAGCCCAGTCCACCGCACCTTGTAGAAGTCGGCGCCCTTCTTGAGAATATGGGCGAAGATCTCATGGACGGCATACTCGGACTTACCCGCGTCAGGATCTGCGAAGTTGTGCGGGGTGCGTAATGGACCGTCAGCGGATCCTTGGGCTTTGGGCGTTGGTGTGAAACCTGAAAGTTGCTTGATGGGTCTACCGCGCTTTCTACGGAAACTAATAGACATATTGAGATCGGCGTTTTCCGATAATTATACGGAAAATTATTTTCCACTTACGCGAATCTTAATATATTTTCGGCTACTCCGTGTTTATTCTTGGCAGACGGTTTATAGTTTATATAACACATATTTACTTCATTGCATGAGCACCATCCATTTTGTACATTCAACATTTTTGAAAAGCACGCGGATGACATCATTGAGTTTCAGTTGCCGCCGGTTCATACATTCAAAAACATACGTATGAATATACTAGACAGACAAAACGCTTCCCGGGTCTTTCCAAGAGCGAGACATCGCATCCGTCGATCAAATTCTTCGTAAGCAATGATCCTTTTCTGGACCGCCATCGGCGCCGATCCACCTCGTCACCACGTTATATCCAAGCATGTGTGGCGGTTAGCCTCTGAAAGCTAAACGTTGGCACAAATCTGTTCTAATTTGTCTAGTTTTGTCGTTGCAGGATGGCAAAGTGATGTTGTCGAGAGGTGATGGTCAAAGATGTTTTACTGCAGTACTTAGGCAGTAGATGTTGTAAGTGAACAAAGGAATTGTTAAATGGTTCTGTCACCTCCCTCTACTGCACTGGGCTTAAATAGGTTTCTGCCCAGCTAGCTTACGCCTCGTAGCTTCGCTTACGTGTCAGGCGTTAGGGTTGTCTAACCGTCGTCATCTGTCCTGAGACGCGGCTCGTCTAGCATTGAGAATCACGACGCGGCATGTTCTTATTGGCAAAGAACTCGCTTAGGTGCGTCTTCTAGCTAGTTAGATTAAATGTGCGTATCTTAACGTACCGGGAGGTACTGGTCGTATAGTAGCATCAGCACCCTTATGAATATTGCAGTAGCGACGTACCCACGTTTGTACGTCCGTCCTATGGAAAAGCACGAATTAGCGTCTGTAATGAGTACCTGTACAATGTCCTACAATGTAGTGTTCCAGGACTGTACTCGTCACACATGGCAACGAGACCATGATCCCTTTTATGACGCATACGAGTTGCTGATTGGTCAATCCATGAACCCTTTCTCGGCTCGTGTTGGCCGTTGATATATCACAGAACCAACGGTGGCCATAGATGCATTTTATTCTGAGTATAGTGCTGATAATCCAATTCTGTTTGAACACCTTCTCCTTATTTTCGTCATTGTCGATGACTGAAAAACATTCGACGTGTGTGTGAATTGCATTTTTTCATTCATCTACTAGATTTTTATATGGCCAGTGTAGATATAACGCGAATTACCATTTGATTTAAGCTCGCGCAGGATAGAAGAATGAAACAAAGGTAGAAACGATAAATAAATATAAATACATCTGATAAATCCCGGGATAAATATCGCTGCAACTGATAAATCGCGGACTAAAGATCGGTGCATCTAATAAATCGCTCCTATACATATTGGTGCATCTGATAAGTCAAGTCTATAAATATCGACGCATTTGATAAGTCAAGCCTATAAATATCGACGCATCTGATAAGTCAAGCCTATAAATATCGACGCATCTGATAAGCCAAGCCTATAAATATCGACGCATCTGATAAGTCAAGCCTATAAATATCGACGCATCTGATAAGTCAAGCTTTAAATATCGATGCATCCGATAAATGTAGTGCCTAAACATCGATAATTGATTAATTGCAAAAAACGCCGATGCATCGATTAATGATCATTTATCGATCTCTGATTCGGACCCTTAGTCCGCCTGCGGCGTCTCCAAGTCCTGCAATAGTTCCGTACACCGGTAAATACCATCGTCCTCATACTGATTGACTAACGCAGTCCATGCAGTGTGGCCGCATGTCTTGTCATCCTCGCTTACATTCTCGATAATGGAAAGGTCGTCCGCCGGCAGCGCAAGAATCAATGTGGAGTACATGTCCACTTGTTGTTGAGAGGAAGCGGCACCATCCGACGACAAAGCCGGATCCCACTTTTGCATCAAGCCAAATGCACGGAAACTTTTCTTCCACACGTCAAAATCTCGTCTCTCCCCACTGAACTTGGGTAGTTTCACGGAGTCCATAGCAGGTACGTCGGATGCGCTCGCAAGAGCCCCAGAAAATCAGGAAAAATGCCAACAAGAAAAGCACCAAGTACCGGGGAAGAGGTGGGCAACACGGCTCAGAAAAGGAGACGACAAAGGGCTGACCGAAGACGCAGTTGTACTCCCGGAGTCTATACATCCAAGCCAATCAGAAACGAGTCTCAGAAGGTCTCAGAAGGTCAAGTGACGTCGTACAAGAGTGCTAGTACACTTGTGGTAAGATGCCTTTCCAAAAATTCAGCTGGACCACTATAGGCTTTCACGAGAAAAGAAACTGGCGGGTGACAAGCTCTGGAAGCGAATAAAATTCCAAAAAGCGCCAATCTATAGCAAAGGAAAGCAAGCCGATCTTCACGTCACACGACTCGGCGTTCGGGGTTTCAAGCCGGCTCCAAGCGACACAAACAAGTCGCTACCAGCCGGGTATCGAAGTAAAGCTACAAACACATGCAAGAGCCAGCCACTTTGTGAGCCAGCCGCACCTCACGTATCGTGCGACACCACAAAGGTCGACCACTCTTCGAGAAGCAAGCTCTAAGTTCTAGTCAAGACAAATGACTCCAACAACTAGCAGCTAGAGGGCCCATAACCTGTCAAAGTTGAGGGGGCGATAAGGAATGCTTACACTCGGTGAGTGACACTGCATGTCATCTCATCCTCAACAAGTGCCTAGCACTTGCCTATCACAGGACACGCACTCACCTTGTGGTGAGCACACGCCAAAATATATTCTGAGCCTTTAGAATATATCTAACGCTCAGCAACTTGCCACCATCAGCAACCTAATCCTCTCTATTGTTGATTGGCGTATCATCTTATTGTGCTGAGTCACAGCCGTACTATCACGATGCTACTTGACCAACATTGCTGTGTCGCAACTTGATTAGTTGATTACCACACAAAACCATGTCTCGCAACATGTATGTGGTTTATGATTGTGATTTTGTTTGTATAACGTTGTTTTATTATAATGTGGATGTCAATACATCACACCTTTTATATGATGTGATACGTAGGCATTCACGGCGCCCGGGATGCTAATGTGCGCGAGGAGCGAGCCCTTGCGCGTAGGCTAGGGGCAAGAGGCAATGCCTCTCATGAGGCGCCTCGCGCGGGGACCGGGCAGGATGTGGGTGCTACTTCGTCGCCTTGGAGGGTGGGGGGGTACGCAACGGAGCCGCCGTTTGAGGATGCAGTCATCTTCTCCTGCGATTCTTCGGGTGAGTTAAAGGAACATGATGACATAGTGGTTGGGCCGGTGGGGTAAGAACCTGCAGCAGAGGCACAGGCAGGCAGGGCGGGAAAGGAGCCAATGCATGTAGACGGAGGCGAGTCATGTCTGGTGGGCGCGCCGCATGTTCGGGCATGTACCATGCAGCATGTCGCCCCGGTAGATAATGGGGGGATGCCCACTGTTGGAGTGCGTACAACATCGAGGGTGCATGCGCAGCGGCGCAATAAGCCTCCCTCGGCAATGTCAACAGGAGCACGGATGTTGCACGCTCTAGGGCGGGGAGCGGAGGTAGAACATATTAAGGCGGCACTTAAACGTTATAGAGAGGATCCAAATCGTATGGCGCAAAACAAGCCTAGGCGACTAGAGGACTTGAAAACTCGCGGCGCTAGATTAGTAAAACTGGTTATAGATGTCCTTGCCAAATGAACATGTTATGGCGTCATTCGCAACGTTTAACATGTAATATTTCGATCACAACACACTACTTTCGATCACAACACACAATCTTTTTGTGCAATGACCGCCGATGCATACGGGGCATTGAGCACTTGTACATACATCCCGCATCGTCTCACTCCATGATTGTAGATGACACGCATCATCATCATTCACATGACAAGCATCGCGTGATCTTAATGCGAGGGTAGAGGCACAACTCTAGGCATGGCGAGCACACATGCTTAAAGTGTAAAGTTGTAACAAAAACACATCATCATAACTTTTCGTGTTACTATCGCAGTGCATTCTTTGATGAAAGGGTTAAACGCACATGCAACAAGCAATTGCATTTGTAGCATTGACAAAATAGTTTTGCTGTTGTAAATTAAATTGAAGTGTGTGATTTACTGAGTCGGTAATGACACCTTTTGAAGTGATTAGCGCTCATCATTTGCAGCATCTTATAATCGCCATGCTAATATTCTCAAAGTTTGGCAAGGTAATGCATATAGCTGTGGTGCAAAGCTAGGTCCTCTCATCACAAGTATGGGGCCTCTTCATCGTCACTATCTGAATCATGTGAGTCGCGGTCATGGTCATTCCACTGGGTGTCTTGTGAGGCGCGGTCGTCTTCGGGCAGCAACGCTTTCTCCGCGATAAGACCTCGGCGAAGGTTTTCATCGTGATCTGCCGGTAGGTTGTCGAAGTAGTCCTTACACCCCTGAATCATGGCTGCATTCCATGCGGCACATGCCTTGCTGCGACCATCTCTTAGCTGACGGGGCGCCATATAGTTCTGAGGGTGACCCTTGTGAGCAACGAGATCTTGATAGGTCCGCACTTTGCACATGACTTGTTCTGCCAAGTTCTCCGCATGCCCGTCACTGCGTTTCAGCGCGACGTGGCGCGTCTTTTGGTGGATCGCCTCTACACCTTGGCTGCAAAACTTGTCCAGGGAGCCATGCATCTCAATCAGCTCGTGACTGCATGATATGCATGTACACTTGTTAGGGTTGGGAACGGATAGTTACACGGAGGTCGTGCCGGCCCCACAATGAAGGGGGGCAGGCTGTGGTGACTAGAGAAGTGGGAAGAGAGAGATGGCGGCCGGCGAAGGCACCGGCAAGGGCCGGCCGACCGCCACAAATAGGGAATAGAGTACCGCTAATAGCATAACACTAAGTACTAGAATGGCAAATAGCTACCTTGTATATAAGCACTATGCAACGGGATGCTAGTGCTAACACCCCCCCTCAAGGTAGCCGAGGTCTTGACGTCGTCCTAGCTTGCGTTGAGAAAGGTGCCATCTTGGTCGAAGGTTTAGTGCTTGTAGCGTGTGCCTCAAGCCGGGTAGGTGTAGCGACATGCGCTCATAAGAACGTGCCGCTACCGGCGAGTTGCCGATATGAAGCGGTTCCAAATGTACTGCGTAATGTTATATTCTGATATGTAGCGGGAAAAACTGTCCACGGGAGACTTAGCCGACGCATGAGAGCGACCGGCGAGGAGGAAGCACAACCAACAAGGTTGTTTGTGGCGTGTAGGCACGCAAAAACATAGACGGGCGCTCGTGTTGACTCCCTCCTTTCGCCGTGGGAAATTTAAGCTCCTCGCTAAGTAAGGTGGGCGTTGCGGCAATTGCCTCCGGAAAAAACAATAACAGGACTAATTAAAGTACTGAAAGGCTAGGTGAGACTGAAAGCTGGGTGGGGCGAACGTGGCGCCGGGCGCTTTACACACGCTCTTCTCCTTTTTACGTGGGAGATGGTAGGACAGTCGCGGACAATAACCAGCTCGAAGGCGAAGCGTGGGGTCGGTGGGATGATGAATTACTAGCGTGGCGCCGAGCGCTTTACACACGCTCTACTCTTTTTTACGTGGGAGTAGGTAGGACTAGCGTGGCGCCAAGCGCTTTACACACGCTCTTCTCTAGTGTAACTTGGTGGAGGGCCCATAACCTGTTAGATGTCACATGTTCAGGGCCGCATCGCATCAAGTAGGCTGACATAAACATATCGGCATACTTCTTCACCCCCGCTGCATGGGCGTCCCGCGACGGCTGATCGTCCTCGCAGCCACTCCCAATCAAGTGATCCCAGTAGGAGAACGTGCGCCACATGTGCTTCGACCATTGGCACAACGCACTGCCTTGGTCCTCGAACACTTGGTTCATGAGCTCCTCGTGGAAGTCCATCAGGGTCGAGCAGATCTCCCCTAGCCATGACTCCGCTGACAAAGACGATCCGCCCTTGGACCCTACGCGCCGCTGGCCAAGCTGAATCCCAGCGTTGAGCTTGATTTTCATCTCGTCCTCAACCCAATGCACTACATGTACAACGACAAATTATGTCGTCAATAAGACTATTTATCATAATTAGAGAATGCTCTCTATAGGTATTGATATAAAAACATGAACGAAATGTAACCAACTAACGACATGTCTCACTTGATTGGCGAGCAAGCATCTCTAGCGATGGCAGTTAGAAATATTTGAATTAACGACTCGCAGCTCTCACTCGACATATTAAAAAAACTAACAACGAACGATCGCAGTAGTATCCATCACGTCAACCGCGCCCCGTTCGTAACGCAATTAACCGATCGACTGCTATTCAACAATCAACGTGCTTACCGTTATGGTCTTCTGGTATGTGCCTTTTCGCACCCCGTGTTGAGTGACTGTCGTTGCTGCCGCTGCCATCCATCTTGAATAGCGGCGGCGCGGGGCGATCCAACCTCCCTACTAGACATATCAATGAAAAGTCTTAGATATAAATTTGAATTAGCAAATTTGGCCAGAGCTTCATCAATGACTCGCACGTAGGAAGGTGCTAAGTTTGAAGTTCGAGATGGGGAATACTTGCTGCCAGCGATCGATGAATAGACGAGCGTTCTACATGCCGCACACGCTTTAAATGGTAAAATGCGCAATGCAAGGTCAGTAGCGCTTTCTAGAAATCCAACATGTCCACCGAACGCGTTGGTCAAGCCGCGCGACGACAGCAGATGGCGATCCAACCACTTGAGGACATCTTGATAAAAACATCTTATACGTCAATTAAGATATACAAATTCGGTAATGTCCGCCTATATGATTAAAAAGGAATATAAAGGGTTTCGTATGAACGTCATGATGGGGACCAGTTGCCGCGCGACGATCGACGAAGAGTCGGGCGTTCGATTGGACGTAACACGCTTCTTTAATGATAGAATGCGCATATCAAGTTCAGCAGCGGTGTCTGTCAATTCAAATTTTCGACTGCTCATGCTATAGTCAACACGCGCGACGAGAGCAGATGACGCCGCTCACTGCGTCCGGTGGCGGTTGCCGTCATCCTGCGTATTGTCGTTATTGAAATAATTTACTTATTAACGCTATTTTTCTAAGATGATTATATAGTAGAAGACCTTCTAATGTCAACTTATTGTAGCGGGCCATGCTCAGTTACGTCCTTCCGTTTTCTTTTTGTAGTCTCGTACATTGTGTATAATGAGATGCCGCGGCGCCCGCCCGCGGCGCAGTGGCGGCGGGCCCGGAGGGGGGTGCGCTCGCAGACCCGTCGGCACCGATCTCTACCTCCACGCGGTGGGCGCTAGTAACCCCGTAGCCGTGCCGTGCTTGGCACGGTAGGGGGCTGAACGAGGTACCGACAGCTGCGATCCGCGGGATCAGTAGTTGTCGGGAAGCCCCGTACGGAGGGTTTTGGAAAAAAACATCATATCCGTACACCAGCACAGGGATCTCCCGCTCGGCCAGTCCGATATGTTTTTTCAACAACTACATACTCACAGATACTCTCCCGTCACGGCGGGAATGATGTCTGCGGATTGTTTTTTTGGCGAGGAAGGGTACGGACGGATCAGCGGTGGGACGGGGGTGTCGGAGCTGGCGGCAGCTGGGAAGCGGCTGGGAAGCAGCTGGGAAGACAGCTGGGAAGCAGCGCTAGGGCACGGCGCTCGCTAGCAGCCGCCAGCCCTGCGAGAGTTTTAAGTCTACCCTTGAGGCGAGGCCTGGAGCTACGTTGGACGGAGGTGGGTCGTGGTCGGAGGAGCGGGACGGTCTGGCGGCGGCGATCCTTATGATCGACCGCCGCCGGAAAAACCCGGTACGGGGGGCTATTGGAAAATATTCCCGTACCCAACATCTTTTGTGGTTCGGCAACTCGATCCCTATGTCCGACCCACCCCTCCCCTAGTCGGTACCCGGTTATCGACATGCTGCCTCAGGCATTGTGCCTAGGGTTATCGTTACCGCATACTGCTCGTAAAGGTGGCCCCCTAACAACGTAAACCACCGGGAGAGGGTATGGCCGGCCACTACGCGATCATATGGGTGTTGGAAACAAACGGAACAAGGACATGGGACATGATAACATATAGCACGGAGGCAAGAGACCCAGCAGGACACCGTATGCAGCTTAGTTATTTTCTCTTCCCAACCCCCGAAGGAGGAGGGAAGACTCGGCTAGGTGGCGAAGTGCGTCGGGAGGAGCAACTACTACCTCGGGCGGGGAAGAGCACGGATCGAGACGGGGGCGACGAAGATCTGAGCGAGGGTGTTTTTCACATGCCTTTCCCCCTAGCTCCGGCACGACCGGAGTCGCACGGTACCCGAGGTCATGTACGTTCGCCTCGACCAGCTCACGCTGACCAACCTCGCTGATCAGCATCCCCGCAGCGGCTGGAGCAGGCCGCGTATCGTGGAGACTAGCGACACTATTTTATTTCATACTACATCCGAAAAGAATACGTATAGATTAAAAAAAAAAAAAACCTTGTTACGTGTATGTTTTAGACGGTATCGTCATTGCCAATGGAGAGGTTGGGATTAGTGGTTTACCGTCTAGCCCACGCTTATGAGTCCCAATTTGGCATAGCACGGGGGACCCAGAGAAAGCAACCGGTTTATAGTGGTATTGTTGTAAACAATTTCAATTTCAATTTCAATTTCAATTGAGATGCCGCGATGCGTAGTCTGCGAGCGTGGCAATACGTGCGAGACATGGATGTCCTTGTCATGAAAATGAAATGGGGTCATGTTTGTATTCTTTACAAATCTACGGATGAATATCTATTCAAATAATTTCTGTTATTGTAATAGATGGTCAACGCTATTTTTTTCTTCTGTCGGTATGTACGGGGGGCCTTGTATCTCATACGGCGTTGTGGGTCGCGAATCTCACACTTTTGATGTCCCGCCGTGAAAGCGCGGTGCACGCGACATCCAACATCTTTAACCCCCGTCCTATACAAAGCGAAAAGGCACGCGTGCCGCGTGGTCCTATACGTTTTTGTACGTGATGTTACAATTTGCACGTAGAAGTACGCCACGCGACCACGCGTGCCTTGCGTGACACGAAACGAGCTGTCAAGGGCACGCAGAGGCCGTGTGACAGGCACGCGTGGTCTTTGCGTGTCCGCGTAGTCCCTGTGGCCCGGGATCTAGTGAAACCTTCGACACCCAACCCCATGCCTCACCGCCATAACCACCATGATTTTCTGAAAATCACCGCAAAATAAACTTTAAAATGTAAGGGCTATAACTAGCTTCCCCTCTTTCACCCATCGGTCGCCGATTTGGGGTCGGACGGAAGTGATCGGTTGCCCGCGCGGGCCGACCGGCCGGCGCACACTCCCGACGCGATCTTTGGGAATAGTGTCTAGGTTAACGGAAAATAATTGAAAAAGTGAACAATGTGTGCTTCTAGGGGAAGCATGGGTAGATAGTTGGTGAATAATAATTACGTTGTCGCTTGTTGAAAGTCATGTAGTAGAGCGTGTAAGTGTGGTGGGATGGCGCGCTCCCGTCTGTGATGAGTACAGTCATGCAAGAGTACATTACATGACATGTACTCGTTACTAATTCCAATTCGTGCTTTTCCATCGGATGGACGTACAAACGTGGGTACGTCGCTACTGCAATATTTATAAGGGTACTGATGCATAATGTACGAACAATGCCTCCTGGTACGTACATGTACGCACAATTAATCTAACTAGCCAGATGACGCGCCTAAGCGAGTTTTCCGATGCAAAAGCATGCGTGAATCTCAATGCTAGGCATGCCGCGTCTCTGGACAAGTGACGACGGTTAGACAGCCCTAACGCCTCACACGTAAGCAAAGCAAGCAAACGTAAGCTGTCTGGGCAGAGACCTATTTAAGCCCAGTGCAGTAGAAGGAGGTGACAAAACCATTTAACAATTCCATTGTTCACTTACAACATATACTGCTTAAGTACAGCAGTGAGACATCTTTCACTAGCATCCCTCGACAACAACATCTTGCCATCTTGCAACGACAGAACTAGACGGATTAGAACTGATTTGTGCTAGCGTTTAGCTTGAGGAGGCTAACCGCGACACTGGTTTCGGAGCTCTTTGGTCGCCGCACGTTTTTGCTACCATTTGATTCGCTCGACGTTGCTTGATTGACTCGATATGGCTTCTGTTGGACCTCGACGTTACGTGGTGGTCGTGATTCACGTTGGAGGGACTAAACTGTCGAAATTTAAGCTTGTGTTACAACGTGAGCCTCGTACCGGTAAAAATTGGTTTCCGGCTGGCTCCGTCTCAGCTAACGAAGAGCCTGTTGATGTTGCCGTTCGTGAGTTATACGAGGAAACCGGCCTTACTTTCACTCCGGATGATTTGACGTTGTTGAGTGACGCACATGTTCGCGTTGCGTTACCTGAAGGACAACACCTTGTTTACGTGTACTCGGCTTCTGTTCCCGTTCCGTTCGTTACGAGCCACTTGCGTACTCCTGCTCAGCTCAAGCAGGCTCTTACCGCTCAGTCTACAATTAATCCGGATGGTTCTTACGTCGTCCCGGAAACGCTTGATATCGGTGGTCTGAATTTTACGCCCGTCAAGACAGGGTTACTTCCCCCTGTGAAGCACAAGAGCGAGTTACTTCACTTCGGTTACGAGGTGCCCGCCGGCTGCGCAGCGGCGGCGGCCCCGGAGGGGGGTGCGCTCGCATGCCCGTCGGCATCCCCTCACCTCCCCGTGGTGGGCGCTAGAAACCCCGTAGCCGTGCCATGCCTGGCACAGTAGGGGGCTAAGAGGGCCGACAGCTCGATCCGCGGGATCGGCAGCTCTCGGGAAAGCCATGTACATATGGCTTTTGAAAAAAATAATTTCTTTCCGGCACCGAGTTCTCCCGCTCGGGCCGTCCGATATGTTTTATCGCGTACAGATACTTCTAAGAACATACCTACCTCGAGGGATGGGACCTGTACTTTAGGAGCGTTTGATTGCGAGGAGGGTACGGCCGGATCTGCGGTGGGGGGTGGGTGTTGGAGCTCGTGGTCGCCAGCCGGGAAGCAGCGCCAGGAAAGGGCGCTCGCTAGCCGCCGACCAGCCCTATGCCAGTCGACACTTCTTAGGGGGGGAGGCAAGACCTGGCACATGCCGGGGGCAGGGACTGGATCCGGATCCTACGGCTTCGCGAATCCCCGAGACTACTCGGGTTCGGACTCTGTCTCGTGGGTCCGGACCCTAGAATCAAAGGTAATCGCGGGATCCGGACCCTAGAATCACAGGTAATCGTTGGATCCGAACCCTAGGTTCGGTAGGTAATCGCGGGATCCGAACCCTAGAATCACAGGGAATCGTTGGATCCGGTACCAGTTATTGTAAGTAATCATTGGATCCGGTACCAGTTATTGTAAGTAATCGTAGGATCCGGTACCAGTTATTGTAAGTAATCGTTGGATCCGGTATTCTTCGTACTTTAATCGATCCGCGGTAATCGCGAGTACTTCATCCTCGCAAAACGATGGGGAATCGCGATACCCAATCAGTACTCACGATTCCGAGTATCTCACGATTCTGTGGTGGTCCGAAGTGACACGCTGTTTTTTTGGGAGGTATTTGGCAATGCAAATCTGGGGAGGTGTATGTCTAGGATTGGTTCAATAGCCCTGATTATTGTCATTCCGCAGCCTTGAATCGATTGTAGCCCACCTAAGGGTTGTTAAACGGTGCGTACGCGCTTGAAATCCACCATTATCTGCCCGTCCACATCCAACTCCTATCATAGTTAGCAACAATGGTGGGGCAAGCGGGAAGTAGTAGACCGTCTAGATCAGGGAAGAGCTTGTCATCGACGGCTATCCAACGTACAAAAAAGGAGCTTGTTGGGAATTCAGATAGGGTGTTTAGGATACCACCGTCAAAATCTACTGTATGGGATCCAAGCATGAGCAGGCGCATAGAACTAGTAGAGATGTAAAAATTGAATTTGCTATAAAAATTTCCCCCAAAATGCGCAATTTGTATCAATTTGCATGAGTACTTCGAGTACTTGTTGGAATCGCGAACCCAACGAATCCAACGGAACCAAAAATTTAAAAGTACTCATGTACTCGGTTCCATAACCGAAAACACAGGTACTCGCTGGATCCGAACCCTAGAATCACAGGTAATCGTTGGATCCGAACCCTAGAATCACAGGTAATCGCGGGATCCGGACCCTAGAATCACTGAATCACAGGTAATCGCGGGGTCCAAACCCTAGACTCACATGTAATCGCGGGATCCGAACCCTAAAATCACAGGTAATCGCGGGATCCGGATCCCTTTTTTAGAGGTACTCACTAGTTCCGGATCCTAAAAAATAAAGTTCTCATGGATCCGAACCCAACAAAAGAATGGCGGATCCAGTCCCTGGCCGGGGGCCGGTCGCAGACGGAGGAGCGGCTATGTGAGGCGGCAGCGATCCTCAGGATCAGCCGCCGCCGGAAAGCCATGTACGGAGGGCTTTTTGGATAATTAAACTAATGTCCGTATACGGCGTCGAGCTAGTTGGGGAGCAACACCAGGGTAGGGCGCTCACGAGCGAGCCGCCACGCCGACGAGATACATCTCCCGAGGGGGGGGGAGTAGGCTTGGGTGGCAAGGAGGCATGTCGCGACGGAGGGGTCGACAAGATCTGGCGACGACGACCCTCCGGGTCGGCGCCGCCGGAAAACCCCGTACGGAGGGTTTTGACTAATTTCCGTGCACCCGCGGCCCGACGGATCCGGCTACGGCGACTTGACCCCCCCGCCCCCCTCCTCGATACCCACTACCGGATAGACGAGACCCTTGCGGGGGGGGCCGGGTGAGCGCGGAGGCCACAATCTCAACAAAGTCTACTAGTAGGTGGACGCGCGATCAGAGGGGGGAGGGTACGGACGCATGCCGGACTACCTGACAGGTACCCGGGTACCAAACAGAGAAAAAACCGGGGAAATTAGCGGGGAAAATTCAGGTGCGGAGGAAGGAGCGCCCATTTGTTCTATGTCTATGTGTCTCGGTCCCCCCCACTTGCCCTCGAGGTGACGGGGGACCTCGACAAGGAGGACCATCGCGTCGGCGGATGCGGCGGCGACCTTGGCGGGGCTTACGGGATGGGGTGGCGGGATCGACGAGCGACCACGCGAGGAGGGGTTTTTTGCCAGCCTTTCCCCTCCTATCTTCGGCAAGACCGAAGTCACGCGGGAGCTAGATTAGGCTGGCCCGTCGTCCCTCCCGAACGCCGACCGGCCTCGGCCGGTCGGCACCCCGGTTCGGTGGGAGCGGGCCGAGCATCGTGAAGGTCGAGCAGCAGTTTAGTTTTGCATTTCTCGGCAAGTAGATTTATTTTTAGATCTGTTTTTCTTGATTACAAAATTATTACTCTGTTACTGCTTAGGCGGGGGGACTGTGGCAATTACTGTGGTTGCTTACAGTTTTTTAACTCCCGAGGAACGTCGACACACATTGGAGATAGGTGTGTCGATAGGTGTACCTGGTCGAAGAGACCCGGGCCCAACTTGCTAATAAGTCTTGTATGGCGAAGTAGAGTGGCCCGAGAGACAACAGTCGGTCCAGTTTACCGGCACATGTTGTAAACAATTTCAATTTCGGTTACGTGACTCAATGGGAGACTTTTCGTCGTGCAGTCTATTCGTCTCAGACACTCTTCCATGACGACACGACTATTCCAAGACTGTTCTTCATGTACCCCCGGTTTTCATCGGTGGATTCTGGTCATGTCTGGCTACTGATTCGTGGACACATTAATCGGCTGTGTGATGAAACTCCTACGGATTTACGTGTGGGAATGCCGATGCCTACACGGAACCTGGCTGGATTACATGTGACCCTTACGGAGACTCAACGCAAGGCTGCGATTAACTCCCCGTTTCAGTCTGGTGGCAATGCCCGTGAATTGGATGATTGGCTCGAAGTGCAACCTCAACGTTTTCTCTTACTCGGTATTACGGCTGATTCGTATGACTCTGTTATTTGGGTTACGTCAAAGTTCTCAGGACATTTGAATGGGTGGTGGCTGAACCGGAAAGACCAAGCTGCTATCCCATCTACATTTGACTTGCTTGTCGCGGAGTTACGCAAGACTAAGTTTCTCCCGAACATTCAAGATGACGCGATAAACGCTCAACTCAACCTTACGCAAGGCAGCATGATGAGTTACGCTCTCTATACCAAGCAGTACAACGACTTCTTACGTCGGTCACGTCATCATCTGACAGCCGATGTGCAGTGCGTGCGCTTTATCAACGGACTGGCAAACTTTACGTTGAAGAATCAAGCGAAGTCACACCGAGCTCAGAAGGGGTACAACATCACTCTGGTGGAGGTGCAAAATTTCTTGAATGATGTCGTAACGGATTCGCCGGAACTCGGTAACATGCGGTCTTCAGCTGGCCCGTCTACTCAACCTACACGGAAGCGCAACTCTGACGACCCACTCATCGGAGCTTCTAAGGTTTGGAAGCGCAATGGTGGTGGCCGTGGTCGAGGCCGTGGAGGTGGAGGCAATCAAGGTGGAGGTCGTGATCAACCATCTTCAAACTCTGGCCGAATCGACTTCAACGCCATAGCCAATACGATGACACTCGAGGAGCGCAAGAGGCACATGGAGAAGGGACTATGTTTCAAGTGCCACAAGAAGGGACAGCGACTATTTCTGTGCCCTGAACTGAAGGGCAAGTCACCTATGGAAGCACCGCAATCCAAGAAGCAGTGATGGTGGCAAGGCTGTTCTACCAGCGAACTGGAGCAGCCGGCTACATCTACTGTTCGTTCTGAGACATTGTTAGCGACAGAGATTGTCGACTTACCTTCGACATCTCCATCGAGTACAGTCGCGACACATGCATCTTTGATAGCAAGTCGTCGTCGTCAGACAAAGCAGAGACAGAGTCGTAAACATGTAACCAGATGTTCGATTGAATGGAAGCTGGTTGACTCTGTTTTTGACCCTCTGCATGCACGATTCAACTTCACATTGGAGGGATGTGCAAATGATGAAGGTCTAAACTTGCACGGTGACTTACCTCATTGTTCGCCGACTGACTCGATTCTTGAGAGGGACCTGTCAGGAGAACGGGTATTCATTAATCCACCTTGGGAGTTGGTTGAGCAGATAGCACAGCATTTTGAGGATTGTCATCAAATATCTCCAACATCTACGATGGCAGTTTTTGTGCTACCGAAATGGGCAAAATTCGCTCAACTGACTAAGCACTGGAAACTCTACCAAGAATTCCCATCGAGAACACAGCTTTTTACTCGTCAGTCACTGGAGAACCCAGCGCAATAGGAGGTGGTTGCTCCAGCTCCTTGGCCCGTCCATCTGTGGTTAGTCGACGCAGATTGTGCGTTTTACGACTTGACATCACCTACAACATCTGATCAACACACCTCGGTACCTGTACCTCTTGGCGACGCGGAACATTTGATCGCTACGCTGCGACAATTTTCTCCGCCAGCTACAGCCCTGCTGATTTACCTCACTAAAACCTCGACCGTTAATTCGAACCGAGCTCACTGTGAAAACTCATGATGGCGGACACCAGATTACTAGATTAGTGGACTGCGCTGCGACGCTTGATTTCGTATCTCAAGGCTTCGTACGACGCTTTGCTTTACAGACTCGAAAGTCTGTGACCAAGACACATGTTCGACTCGCCAACGGACAACGAGTGACTTCTTCGACAGTCTGAATGTTACTTTTGAGCTGGCTCGACACGAATTTCACCGGACTTTTTACGTCTTACGTGATTTACGTGCTGTTGATTTAATCCTAGGTTTACCATGGCTCGATGACGAACAAGCCTCTTTACAATTTGGTTCAATCAAGGTTTTTACTCTAATGGACGGCACAGCTCTGGAGACTACACTCGAGGAACGAGGCCCTGAGTATCTATTGATGTCATCTACTAAGGTTGAGAAGCTCATGCGCAAGACGCGCCGCAGCAGGGGACGTAATGCTGAATTTTACGTCATTGAACTTACCCCAGCCGTTGACCAACCAACTGACTTTCACATTGGAGAGGAGCTAACAGCAGAACAACGTGACAACTTGCGGTCGTTACTCTACGATGACTTCCCGGAGTTACTGCAACGTGTTGACTATCCGCATGTAAGCCGACAGTGGGATCATCCCATTGAAACAACTGGCCCCATGCGACGTCAACGACTGAGCAAGTTGTCACCCGCAGAGCGCGCTGAGCTAAATCGACAGCTCAAAGATGCAGTGGAAGCTGGTTTGATCCGTCCCAGCTACAGTGAGTTCGGCTCGCCAATTCTTTTTGTGCGAAAAGCTTATGGCTCGCTACGACTATGCATTGACTACCGTGGCCTTAACGAGGTTACGCGTAAAGATACTTACCCACTTCCGCGTGTGGACGACACACTGGACGAACTTAAGGACGCGAACTTTTACACCCACCTCGACTTCGCCTCTGGCTTTTGGCAAGTTCGAGTGCGTGACAAGGACATCCACAAGACGGCGTTTCGGACACCTCATGGCTTAATGGAATGGGTCGCCATGCCGTTTGTTCTGTGCAATGCGCCAGCGACATTTCAACGGATGATAAATGACATTCTTCGCGACTTTTTACATCAGTTCGTTACGGTCTACCTCGATGACGTCTCTGTCTACAGTCGAACTCTGGAGGGACACCTAGAGCACCTGCGTCTCGTTCTACAACGATTCAAGGAGGAGGGCTTGACGTTACGCCTTAAGAAGTGCTTCTTCGGTCTGCAAGATATGGAGTATCTGGGCTATAATGTGTCAGCTGGTAAAATTTCGGTTTCCACAAAGAAAGTCGAGGCCGTTGCAGACTGGCTAGTGCCCAAGACGCAGAAGGAGGTTCGCAGTTTCGTACAGTTCTGCAACTTCTATGCCATATTTATTCATCATTTCAGCGACCTTACGGCTCCTTTGACGGACTTACTGCGGAAGTCCTAGCCACAAAAGGTTACGCTGACGCATGCCTATTTGGAAGCCTTTGAAACTCTCAAGTTACGGCTCATTTCCGCGCCATGCTTGATCCTTCCGGAGGTCGGCTCGGACGCGATGTTCACCGTGGCTACAGATGCTTCAACCGTGGGGATTGCAACAATCGTGTTGCAAGACCAAGGATGAGGTCTTCAACCAATCCCTTACCGTGCGCGTAAGCTGAATCAAGCTGAGCGTGGTAACACTTACTCTGCGTACGACTTAGAAGCTTTGGCCGTATGCGAAGCTATCAAGCATTAGAGGTGCTATCTTGAAGGATGCTCTAAGTTCCTTGTCGTAACAGACCACGACACAATGCGACATATGCTCAGGCAACCGAACAACATGTTGAACAAGCGGCAAGCAAGATACCTGCGGGATTTGCAACCGTTTGTGGGCTCGATGACACTTGCATATCGCAAGGGAGCTCAGAACGAAGCTAACCCGTTAAGCCGGCGACCAGAATTCGTACCTCAGCATGCCACTGTTCCCTTATTTTGGGATGGCGAGGTTCCGTCAGATCGAGAATTACGACGGAAGTCCCAGCTGTTGTTTGAAGACGCACAGTTAAATTTACTTACTGTTAACGCGTTGCAGTTGAGCCCTGAGTTCGCTGATCTCATTCGCGAGGGTTACTCCCAAGACTCGTTTTATGGGGACGAGGGTGAGTGGACGAAAGACAGCCGGATTGAAGCCAGAGATGGATATTTTTGGCGCCTTGATCGCCTTTGTATTCCACAGAAATCTGAGCTCCGCCTGAGATTGATCACAGAGCTGCACGAAAGTTCGTCAGCTGGTCACAAAGGAGTCGAAAGCACTCTTGCTAAAGCACTCGACAGATTATGGTGGAAACGAATTCGCCAAGATGTGAAAGATTTTTGCGACCCTGCTCTACCGCTCCGCTACGACCAGTTGTTCTGGTAATTATACCTGAAGGAGACGACGAGGAGTTAGACGTCTCGAACATCTCTGATGTGTGCATGAAGTCGCTACCTGGGCGACGAGGCAGATACGTGCTCTTCATGACGCACTTCAGTGATGACGACATTCCACCTGTCTGGCACCGGTTGAACGAAGAACACCGAACAACTGTGTTACAATATTTCTTGGAGACCCCCCAATGGCACAAGTTTGCCAAGACTCAGGCGTACATCGACTTCATGCACGCTCACCCAGCGCGCATTCCTGAGTCTCAGTAACTGCTTCATTAAAGGAACTTAGACCACGGAGGTCTGCCTCGCGGCGGCCTCACAGATCTGTCAAGAGGGGGAGGGTACGAGTGCGACGAGTGCAGTCCTGCAATAGTACATTGCAAGACATTGTACATGTACTCGTTACTAATTCCAATTCGTGCTTTCCCAACGGATGAACGTACAAACGTGGGTACGTCGCTACTGCAATATTCATAAGGGTACTCATGCATACTGTACGACCAATACCTCATGGTACGTACATGTACGCACAGTTAATTTAACTAGCCAGATGACGCGCCTAAGCGAGTTCTCCGATGCAGAACATGCAGCGTCGTGAGTCTCCATGCTAGGCAGGCCGCGTCTCTGGACAAGTGACGACGGTTAGACAGCCCTAACGCCTGACACGTAAGCGAAGCTACGAGGCTTAAGCTATCTGGGCAGAGACCTATTTAAGCCCAGTGCAGTAGAGGGAGGTGACAAAATCATTTAACAATTCCATTGTTCACTTACAACATATACTACTAAAGTACAGCAGTGAAACATCCTTTCGACATCATCTCTCGACAACATCATTTTGCCATCTTGCAACGACAGAACTAGACAGATTAGAACTGATTTATGCTAGCGTTTCGCTTGAGGAGGCTAGTCGCCACACATCGTTGCATTGACTAGTGCGCGCGAAGCAAGACAAGGTGCGGGTATATATGGTTAGAGGCAACCGGTGGCGCTACTAAAATGCTAGCGATAGTGGTAGGATTCTTTCGCCATCGCGTGCCTCCGAGCCATCATGGCATACTAGCTAGTCGCTAGCGGTAGTTCCGCTGCTAGATCAGGTCAACATCATAGGCGTCCACGCGTGTTCGTGCCGCCGTGCCCACTTTGTCGTATAGGACGGCAAAATCGACACATTAGAAACTGTACTGGCACGACAATAAACGTACAAAAGTGACCACGCGGCACGCGTGGTTTTTCGCTTTGTATAGTCTGTCCCCGACCCACCACCGTCGTGTCACAAGAGCAATATCGGATATTCAAGTAAATGTTTACGACTGACACGGCCCGACCCATGCTTTACGTGTACAATCTACTCGTCCCCCCTGATAACCCCCCATAATTTGGCGACAACAACTTCGTCGTCCGCAGGAACAACGGCCGATAGTGAAGGGAGAACGTAAGATGCCCCCCTACTCCCCTCCCCCGTTATGCTTTCCTTTTCTCGAGGGGAAGTGCGCATCGTCCCCAACTGCATATACAAATAGTAGTCCAAAGACCACTATTCCCCTTTAGGGATAGCTTCATATAAACAAATCCACCGCGGCATCCCGGCGTAACCAAACGTACCAAAACGTAAGGCTAGGGATCAGCCATCGATGCATCGTCGATAGTATCATCATCACGTGGTGATAGTGCCATCGATGTGATAGGTTACGACATCGACATCGACTCGATGGCAGTAGTGCTAGTATCAATGCCATCAATTATCAAAACAATTGGAAATATTGATTATCTAAGCCCGATATATCGATATATAGTCCCAAATATCGATACATCGGCGATAATATTGGCTTAAATTGCCATCGATGTCAGCATCCCAAACTATCAACACTATCAACATCGACAATTCAAGACATCAATACCATCAACATCGACGTTTCAAAATATCATTACCATCAACATCGACAAAATTCACTTGATCCCTAGCCTTACCAAAACGTACCAAAATGTACCAAAACGTACCGAAACATACCAAATGTACCGGCAGAAAAGTTCGTGCATCTATCGTCGTATCTTCGTATATCTATTTTCCGTTGTTCGGAGCATTTTCCTGCATTTTCAGGGATGAGAAACGTGTTTGCTTTGATAGAATAAAACGCCGATTGATATTTCAACTGTATGTACTATGGGCCATATGTCCCATACAGTAAACAGTATCATATTGAAATTCTTACTTACATAACTTACTTATGAACCAATAATTATACGGAAAAACTCTCTCTCTCTCTCAACGTACCATGCAAAATAGAGAGAGAGAGAGAGAGAGAGAGAGAGAGAGAGAGAGAGAGAGAGAGAGAGAGAGAGAGAGAGAGAGAGAGAGAGAGAGAGAGAGAGAGAGAGAGAGAGAGAGAGAGAGAGAGAGAGAGAGAGAGAGAGAGAGAGAGAGAGAGAGAGAGAGAGAGAGAGAGAGAGAGAGAGAGAGAGAGAGAGAGAGAGAGAGAGAGAGAGATTTTGTTATGCAAATCTATAAATGTTGTTCTTTGTGAATGGATTGAGTTTCCTTAATTTAATCTGTTACGTTTGTGCAGAATGTAGTGCTTTCCTTTTGCCGTGCTTTGGATTCCGAAAAACCACGCGTGCCGCGTTGTCATTTTTGTACGTTTCCTATATCTATAATCGATCATTCTATGATACCGGGTTGTTATATGCTATTTCGGGCAAAGGTATGTACGGGCAGGATGCGAGGGCACAGTACGGAGCGGCTTCGTCGCGGGCTGTCAACCATCGGATCATCCAAGAGTCTGCCCGTCGGGCAGATTCTTGCCAAAGTGTAGAAATACCTTTTTTAAGGCCAGGTATACGTGCAGGTATAGTACTTAACGAAATCACACTAAAATTATAGTTAACCAGGATACTTCATACTTCTTTCTTAAATTGTATCTAGGTACGAGGTACATCCGTAGAGTTTCATGTCATAAAGATATATGATCGGAAATACTGTTAAGAGCGCGCGATGAGCAGATTCAGAAAATATCTTATTTATATATTCATGTGTACTTTAAATTCTTGATTACAAACATTCAAAATCCAACGATTTTATAATATCATAATGATAATTAATTGAAGACCTGCCAGTAGAATGGCAAAATGAAGACGATAGGAAAACATTCTACTCTATCCTTGTGTTGAAGTTAATTTCCTGCAAGGAGAAGCTATTTCATTCCCAATCAAGTGACGCTGCATTGCGGAATAAGCTGGCACATAGGAAATGAGGTGCGCATTGGAAATGAAGCTCGAAAATGACAGTTTTTAAACATACTGTTATTATCCCGACGGGAAATGTTGTTTTATAAACTCAACTAGACTATACATTTTTCGAATATGCTCGATCTCGCATATTTGAATTTCCATCATACAAATACTAGCAGGATGAGTATTGAAATATGCCATTCATCGCAAAACCGCTTTCATTTTCAGAGCATGCGAAATAACGGGTGAATTCGAGTAACATGAGGGCGGGGTGGCCGCGATGCTTTCTAGGAAGGAGGGGAGATCCGTGTTTAGCTGTTTCCTAGCGTGCGTCAAATTCCGGGGCTGCTTTAGGTGCCGCGCTGATAATATAACCTGTCACTCTTGCCGGCCATCGCCTATTCCAGAAGATTGTAACTATCTAACATTCAATTTTTCTGCATCCCTCTCACTGCTACATCCTAGATGCCCACTACGCTTTGTACATGCGGCAAACTCGACAGTAGATTTCTCATGCATATGAGAGAGAGAGAGAGAGAGAGAGAGAGAGAGAGAGAGAGAGAGAGAGAGGGAGGGAGAGAGAGAGAGAGAGAGAGAGAGAGAGAGAGAGAGAGAGAGAGAGAGAGAGAAAGAGAGGGAGAGAGAAATATTTGTGTGAGTGTGTGTAAAGTGTTTATGTGTGTATGTGCGTGTGTGAGAGAGACATAGAGTGTGCCGTTATTCATAGTGCAACAATGTCGATCGAAATTTGTCGTTACATTTGACCAAAAATAACTTACCACGGCGGTTGTCATATGCTTTCGGTTTTGACAAGGTACTCCGCCCCGCAAGCCTAAAGGATGGACAATGTTGCCGACGGTGAGTTACTAAGTTAGAAGCGCCTCGCACTAGCTCTTTCTTCCTCGTAACGATCGATAGTTCTCTCAATCATCTTCAAGTTTTACCAAGGTATGCAGTTGTGGTACATTGATCTTGCCACCTCTTCCGAAAACCCGCCCATGCCACGAAGTTTGGTATTGCACTCCTTTAATATGACATGCATGTAATGAAAGAAGCTTGACTGCTAAGCTGTCTACCTCATACTCGCTGTCTTTAGATCCAAAATCAAACAACTATAAATTATTATGTTCATTTAAATTACGTTCAGCAACATAGAACACAACGATTTGGCGCGCATAACAACAACAACACACCTTGCAATGTTGACGCGTGTTTTAAGAATGGATCCCATCTTTTCAATTCCCTGGTCTCGAATTTCCTCTGTGGTAACCGATATCCACTTTTTCGCTATGATGGCAAAAAAGGGATACAAAATAATGCAAAATTTGGCACTAAAGTTTATTTTCTGCGAAGATGCCCCAATTGGCGACAATGAAAAGATACACCAGATACAACAAGAACGCTTATTAAACTCTTTGAGATATGAACATATTGTACTGCATATTTCCCATTATAACGAAAGGTCACGCCCGAGCATTAAATAATGGCAACAAGACATGAAGACAAATAAAACGATATGATAATGCCAACCATAATGCCATTTTCAGAATTTGTGCATTCGACGAATGTATTGCACTAAAGGGAGGTAAGAAAATATGAGGTTATGTAGTAAGGCTGAGAGCATGAAAGTCTTCTTCACCCCAAACAACACGCGGACGTATGTTCACATAGATATCCCATTTGTTCAATACGGAGTTCCCGTGTTGCTCGATCCCGCGTGCCATGATGCGTGTGAATGACACACGTGTGACACTCCATCTTCGCCAATAAGCAAGTCATTAGTAGTGACGCCAATAATTTCGCAATGTTTTCTCGCGCATAACTACCCATACGACTTCCGGCCCTTGCCAAGCTATTTTGATAGATTGATAAAACGCTATTGCATTCGAGCCGAAGTGACAATCGCCGGGCATGGGATGCGCTATCGGAGGGATTCCACGCGTCGAATAAAGGGCCCGGCCGCAAACCAACGTAAATTCCCACACGTCGAGTATTAATGTGTTGTGTGTGCCGAACTTTCGCGTAGGTTTGCGCCTTTACCATGCAGTTGCTACCGTTCGCGTGGGTTTCGACTGCTAAATGTGAACAATGTCCGAAACGTCGGGGTTCTCTAGTTCATGTAGCTTTGCGCAGTCGCGCATCACCGTGAACACACTTCTGCCCGCATGGCGATTAGTCGTAGCGTTGATACTCGTATGTAGGGGTACATATATATATCCTTCCCCTATCGCGATGATGTTCGAGCCGCCACACAACGAAAATTTGAAAGCGCCAAAGTGTTCTACCTAGGCAGCTATATAGCGACCGCAATGCGAAAGGGCGGGCTGAACTTGTGGGACATGTGCTCTTCAGAGTCATCGTTTTGAATAATAGGTACATTGTTTTGGGGGGATATGTGGCGAGAATTCATGCAGCGTCTTTCTGATGCTCTTCATAGTACTTTGGGTTCCTATTTCCGTGACGCTTTGCATGCAGGCGGTGTTGATGCTGTGGCATGCCTTCCTGTTCCTCGGGCTTAGGTTTTTTCCTCTTTTATTCTTTTTACTTGGTGGTCTCCGCTGCTTTTTCTTGTAAAGATATTTTGAGTACAAAAATAGTAGGTATGCAGTCAGACACGTGCTTAATACCAACGTGCTGCTTTGTGTTGTAAGAAACTTTATTAATTAATACCAACACTCTTGCCCATCTGGCGGCCGAAATCAGAAATACCTGCCTCGACTACCGGGTACGGGTACTATAGAAATACAAGTATCGCTAGTACCATCACCGTCAGCCCTGGAGTAGTGTGACGTGCGAATTCAGTACATTAAATCCTGACTTTCACGTATGCCTAAAGCTGATACGAGGGCGTCACTAGCTTTATGTACAACAGCTCAGATTCTCTGCCCGGCAGAGTCCACGTGCTCTGCCCGGGTGGAATATACCTGGGTATACTTCTTATATTGGTAAAATATTGGGGTTTAACGGTTAGTAAACGTACCATGTTGAGTCCGCCTAAGGCAACGCGCGGAGACAAAGCGTCACAAGCGCAGTAAATTGTCCGCGGCGGACGCCCACCTGCTTTACCTATAAAGCAGCTCCTCTAGCTGGTAGCAGCCACCTTCTGCCTTTGCGCTCGCCCATTCGGCTCGCGCAACAGGCATCGTAGCTCTCGTAGCTGCGCAAGGTGACAGCTTACCCTCGACCGCGTCTACCACGACCGAGACTCTTTACCCTGCTCGAATATACGATGGCTACAGACAGACAAGTCGACGACGAAATTCGCGACGCGCCGGAATTTGTTACATCAATAGAATTCAAAGAACATGAGCAACGCTTACTCGCTAACGCGGCCGCTTCAGAGGAACGACTAAATGGCCGTTTTCAGCAAGCCTTTACCGAATTAACGGCTACGCTTAGCTCGACCATCATCACTCAACTAGCAGCAGCTAAGCAAGTCAGCACACAGCTAGCCAGTCCCGTCGGCGTATTCGACACGCCGAAGGGTGGAATTGCGGAGCACGACGCCCGTAGCGCCCAGCTGCCGACCGAGCTACCCTCGATCGACCCCACCGTGCGACCCCTGGCCCCAGCCCCAGCGACGACGGTAACCCCAGGAGCCCTGCCAGATGAGGACTACCACATCGACACAGAGCTATGGGGACCCTACATTGCCCCCGGCCTCGAGCTACCCCCCCGACATCTCAACGGCCCACAAATCTGGAAGCTCACCTGTGACACCTACCGCCACCTCTCCGCCCGCCGGCACAACGCCACGCTCGAAGAATACCGCGCCACGGCCTGTCACACCGCCTACGCCGCCTGCGCTAACACGGCGAGCTTATCAGCTCTGGAAGACATTCAAAATTATCCCAAGGACTCACCGGAATTCGCGGCGGCGGTCGTCACCCTGCGTCAAAGCAACCACACCCAAAGCGCGCTCGAGGAGGCCGCCCGTGTGCGGATATCCCACATCCGACACACCAAGGGCGGAGGGGAGACGAGCGATTCGGACCGCGTTTTCGCGGAACTCGCCTACGAGCGGTTCCTCAAACCGCGACCGGACGTTGCCTCCTCCGAGTACGACAACCTACACCGAGCGTTCATCGACAAAACCCTCGAGTGTTCATTACTCGCTAGCGCCAAAGCCGCCGCGGGAGCTACCTTCGCACGCAAGACTCCCGACCGACCCCCCCCCCGACCGGCCTACACCGACACCGAACCCCCGACCCCAACCCAAGCCCAAGCCCCCACCGAGAGAAAACGCCGACCCCAAAGACACGAAGACCAAGAACCCGGACAAGAACGCCTGACGGTGTGACCCGCCGCGCCACGTCCTGCAACGACCGTTCCAACTTCATGCGACACCGCGTGCGGAACAGAGCGTCCGAGTGGAAACGGTTAGGCGCGAGCGAACAAGTTCTAGGTTGGATTCGTCACGGGGTTCGCATACCTTTCATTGGCGGCCGGCGACCCCCACCTTTCAACAGCGGCACCTCCATGCTGAACGCAACAAAACAGCAACTCGACTTCATGGACTCCGAGCTTCCCCGATTCCTGCAGTCAGGCGCCTGGGAGCCAGGCCAGCGCAGCAGATGGGTTTCCAGAATGTTTTTAGTCCCGAAACCGGGCGAAAACAAATGGCGACTAATTATCGACCTACGCCCCCTGAACAAGTACTGCAAGGACCACAAGCTAACTTTCGAGACACTCAAGCACCTCAAGAATGTGACACGGGCCGGCGACTGGATGGTGTCTTTCGACCTAGCGGACGGCTACTACACCCTGGGCATACGAGAAGAGGACAGAGACTTCTTCACGGTAAATTATCGCGGAACACTGTACAGACTCGCCGGGCTTCCGATGGGCTGGAAATGCAGCAGTTACTATTTTTGCCGGCTTACCGAAGTTTTTATCCGGCACTTACGCGAACCACTGCTCAACCCCACCGTACACAACCCCCGTCTAGCTACGCAACAACAGCCCACACGACCTACACCGTCACGTCGCTATCTGCGCAACTCTCGATGGCGGGGTGTCCGATTACTCCCGTACATGGACGACTTCCTATTTTTTGCCGACAGCACAGACGCAGCGTTACAACTCCGAGACCGCGTCGCGTGCCTACTCGACCGCCTCGGGCTAGGACGCAACCCCAAGAAAGGCCACTGGGAGCCGACGCAAATCTGCGAACACCTCGGCCTCCAAATCGACACCACAACCTCTACGTTCCGAGCCCCTGTTTCGAAACTACAGGCCATCGCTACCTTAGCCCGGACCCTCCTACAACGCTCTACGCGCGACGCACGATGGCTCCCTGCCCGGCAGCTCGCGGTGCTCGCCGGAAAAGCACAGTACCTGTACCTCGCCATTCAAGCAGCCCGATTCTACCTCCGCGAACTACACGACGTCCTCGCTACGCGCACGGGATGGGGAGGCCGGGTGAAACTCACCTACCAGTTGCGACGAGACCTCCAATGGTGGACACAAGTCCCCTCCGCCAACAACGGCCGCTCCATATTCTCCCCCATCGAGACCGCCTACCTGCACTGCGACAGCTCAGGTTACGGCTGGGGAGCTGTATTAAACGAACAGTTGGAAGCCCGAGGTTTCTGGGCAGCGACAGACCAGCAGCAGCACATCACCTGGAAGGAATTAAAGGCCGTGCGACTCGCCGTCCTTTCGTTCTTGCCCCTCCTGCGCGGCCGCAAAGTCCTCCTGCACGAGGACAACCAAGCAGTGGTGGCAGTCCTCAGTCACCTAACTTCGAGGTCCCCAGCTATGATGGACGACCTGCGCAAACTGTGGGAACTCATCGACACCAACGACATCAGCATCCGCGCGCGGTATATTCGCTCCGCAGCCAACGTCTGGGCCGACAGACTGAGCCGCGAAACCGACCGGGACGACTGGCAACTCAACCCCCGCATCTTCACTTACCTGAATTCCCTGTGGGGCCCCCACTCCATCGACAGGTTTGCCACGCAGGGCAATACGCAGCTTCCCCGCTACAACGCCCGCTGGCGAGACCCCACCTCCGAAGCCGTGGACTGCCTCCATCTACCCGACAACCGCTGGACAGCAGAGACCAACTGGTGCAACCCACCTTGGACGCTACTCCCAGACCTCGTCCAGAAGTTCCGCCAATCCGGGGCCGAAGCAATAGTCATCGCGCCTTATTGGCCCGCCAAACAGTGGTACCAACTACTAAGCGAACTTTCCGACGAACAGATCCTGTACCCCCCCTCCCGAGATTTATTCTTTCCGGGCAAGCGCGGAGCATACGAGGGCGTCGGACCGCCCGGCTGGAGCGTCACGGCTTTCCACGTACCGCCCCGTCTTGGCTCTACCGAACACGTGGTACACTCCACCCAACACCGACCACCCGGACGTCCTCGACAAGACCGCGGCACGACCGGACATCCGCGGACACCGACTACCAAGCCGCACCCGTAAAATACCGACTCGTCGAACCTGCGGCCCACGCACCGTGGCACGCCTCGATGCGCAACCATGTCGGCACACTCGTCGGCACGGACGACTTGGGCGACCTCGTGCTCGACCTTCTCACCGGCTCCCTCGCCCCCACCACCTACAACAACTATGGCACCGGTATGCGCCGTTTTACTGTTTTCTGCAACGAGGAAGGAATCACACCCCTCGAGGCGACCGCGGCCGACATGCTTCGATTTACAGCTTGGCTCGCCCGATCCGGAACCATCGCAGCCAACAGCCTCCAACCCTACTTCTCAGCCATAAATAAGTTCTTTCGCGACCACCTGAAGGAGCCTGTAGCGCTAGGACCCCTTCTCACGGACGCACGTCGGGGGCTCGCCATGCAGCAGCAGCCCATCACCGCCCCCGACATTCGCGTACCGCTCCAAGCCCCCATCGTACAACAGATGCTACTCTTCGCATGGCTATAAAGTTGAATTCGTGTAGTACGTTTTATCCGAGTCATTGTGATCCTCGTGTCACTCTTGCCGGAAAACCACGAGTGCCGCGTTTTCATTTTTGTACTTTTCCCATATCTAGAATCGGTCATTCTGTAGAGAGTGTAGAGGGTGCCGGTGCGGGTTCCCTGCCAGTCCCATATCCCAGGGGCGCAAAAAAAAAATAAAAAAAAAATCGGTCATTTGGGGGGTATTCGCGTTCGGTCATTTGGGGGGTATTCGCGGGAAATTGGAGAGGATTTTGGATTGGCTGTATATGTCGCCACGTTGTGCACCGGCCTACGTCAGTATGTAATCATTACAGTTGAGTCATCAGCGGGCACGGTACCGCCCGCATGACCATGCGCGGACGATCTGCTCGACGCGCTTGACCAGCACCCGCCCCTCAGGCAAGACCGCCGTACCGGAGTCAGGGCGAAACTGCCCCCTTTCCTTTCCCAGCTTGTCTTGCAACTTGCCCTTCTTCCCGTGTTGGTTGTCCGCCTTACAGTAGTCGCATATATCCGCGGCATCCACCGAGATCCACTCCACGTCCCGCTCCCAACGGCGCTTTCATTCTAGCGAGGATATTGCGGTAGCCTTCGCCCCCTCAGTCGCGGGGACTTCGTCTATGCCTGCCATAGTCATGCGGCACCGGGGGGATGAGGTGGTGGGTCGGTTTTTGAAACGCGCGGAGGATGCGCGGGCCGTGACAGCAGGACGGGTATCCGACAGCCCAGTTTGAAATTACCGGTTGATAACGCCACTCCAATTTGGTCGCGCCTCTCCAATATAGAGCCAAATTGGAGAAGCCAGCCTCTCCAATTTTGGCGTACGCGAGGGTGTACGCGCTTACGTGGCGCGGGGATGCTGACGTGCCACTCCAAAATCCTCTCCAATTTGCCGCGAATACCCCGTATTCTATGATACCGACATGTACCATCTGCCACGCTGGAATCGTACTTGTGCGATTAAATATGAAAGCCGTCCATTATAGGCTATAAAGTTGAATTCGTGTAGTACGTTTTATCCGAGTCAGCGCTCCATAAGGTAAATATTAATGAAAAATAATACAGGTGCCCCCATACAGGTGTATCTCCGCCGTCACGACCGCGCAAACGCCGGGCGCAGCCAACATCGACATCTACCACCCGAGTGGTCCGACGCCTTCCGACGCCGCCGCCGACATCCTCCTCGCCGACCACGTCTCGAGCGCTACGGGGACGCGACGCCTTTCTCCAAGACAACGCCTTACGAATTGTAGACGTCCCGGCGGACGGGTCGTGCGGCTTCACAGCGGTGGCCGTCGCCATGGGCATCATACCACCTCCAACGTTCGGCTGGTCCCATTCCCACAACCGACACACGTGGGACTTGTTAAACCAGTTCCGGACTCTCGCGGCCACGCAGCTCCTCCATAACAGCGACGTAATGCAGCTTAACTCCAAGGAGTTCTTGTTGCTCGAAGGCACTACCGACCTAGACGACGAGATTCAAAATATGCTACGGCCCACTCTCGATGAGGAACCGCCCTCTCCACGCACCATCCTGCCCGTAAGCTCGTGGATGCTCTATTCCACCCTTAGGCTATTCGCCATCGCTTTCGAACGACCATTCATGTTGCTTTTCCACAACGCGGAGTACCCGTGCTTCGAGTTCTTATGCCACCATCGCGGCGAGTGCAACTTCACCGCTACCGCATTTGTGACGAGTACAGTCCTACAACAATACATTGCAGGACATTGTATAGGTACTCGTTACGGATTCCAATTCGTGCATTTCCACAGGACGGACGTATACTCGTGGGTACGTCGCTACTGCAATATTGTAAGGGTGATGATGCTACAGTACGACCAGTACCTCCCGGTACGTACAGATATGCATAAATAATCTAACTAGCCAGATGACGCGCCAGAACGAGCTCTTCGATGCAAAAGGAGCCGCGTCGTGAAACCCAATGCTAGGCAGGCCGCGTCTCGAGGACAGATGACGACGGTTAGACAGCCCCAACGCCTGACACGTAAGCGTAGCTTGCAGGCGTAATCAATCTGGGCAGAAACCTATTTAAGCCCAGTGCAATAGAGGGAGGTGACTGAACCATTGAACAATTCCATTGTTCATTTACAATATCTACTGCCTAAGTACTGCAGTGAAACATCTTTCACCATTACCTATCGACAACATCATTTGGCCATCTCTTGCGACGACAGAACTAGACAGACTAGAACAGATTTGTGCTAGCGTTTAGCTTTCAAAGGCTAACCGCCACACTGGTTTCGGAGCTCTTTGGTCGACGCACGTTTTCGTTGCTCATTGACTCGCTCGACGTTGCTTGATTGATCCGAAATGGCTTCTCTAGGACCTGGACATTACGTGGTATTGATAATTCACGTTGGAGGAACTACTAAACCGTCGGACTTGAAGCTGGTATTACAACATGAGCCTCGTTTTGGTAAAACTTGGTTCCCAGCAGGCTCTGTCTTACCTAACGAAGAGCATGTCGACGCTGCTGTTCGAGAGTTACACGAGGAAACCGGTCTCATTCTGACACCGGATGATTTGACGCTGTTGAGTGACGCTCCTGTCGTAGTTACGTTGCCTCAAGGACGACAGCTTGTCTACGTGTACTCGGCTACTATTCCTGTCATGTTTGCTACGAGCAACTTACGTACGCCTGCTCAGGTTGAACATGTTGTAGTAGCTCAGTCGATAGTTAATCCGGATGGTACTTACGGCGTCCCGGAAACAATCAACATTGATGGTATGACCCTTACGCCCGCGCAGAAGGGGTTACTTCGTGCTGAGAAGCACAAGAGTGAGTTATTTCACTTTGGTTACGTGACTCAATGGGAATCTTTTCTCCGGGCAGTCAACCAGCACGCTCCAGTCTAGCATGACGACACGTCTATCCCGCGGCAATTTTTCATGTACTCCCGGTTTACGACTGTTGATTTTGGTCCTATCTGGCTCTTAATTCGCGGACACATTAACCAACTGACTGGTGAAGGGCCTACAGATTTACGAGTGGGAGTGCCGATGCCTACTCACAACCTGGCTGGACTACATGTTATTCTCACGGAGACCCAGCGTAAGGCAGTAATTAATTCACCGTTTCAGAATGGCCGTGTAGCTAATGAACTCGAGGACTGGCTTGAAGCTCGGCCTCAGCGTTTTCTCATGCTATGGATTTCGCCTAACTCGTACGACTCAGTTATTTGGGTTACTTCACAGTTCTCAGGACATCTGAATGGGTGGTGGCTGAACCGGAAAACTCAGGCTGCTATTCCATCTATGTACAACGAGCTTGTTACGGAGTTACGCAAGTCGACGTTTCTTCCGAACATTCAGGACGACGCAATTAACGCTTTGCTCAGCTTCACGCAGAGCAACACGATGAGTTACGCGCTCTACACTGAGCAGTACAACGACTACTTACGTCGGTCTCGTCAGCATCTGACAGCTGATGTACAGTGTGTGCGCTTCATTAGTGGCCTAGCGAACTCTGCGTTGAAGAAACACGCGAAGTCACACCGAGCTCAGAAGGGATACTAGATTACTCTGGTTGAGCTGCAAAACTTCTTGAACGACGTTGTTACAAATTCGCCGGAACTCGGCAATACGAGGTCTACGGCTGGACCATCTGCCCAGCCTACACGCAAGCGCAACTTTGAGGACCCTCTCGACGAAGCCTCTAATATCTGGAAGCGTAATAAGGGTGGCTGTGGTCTTGGCCGCGGACGCGGACGCGGACGCGGACGTGGTGGAGGCAACAATGGTGGACGTAGTCAAACATCTGGTCGCGATGATTTCAATACGCTCGCAAATGCAATGACACTTGAAGAGCGCAAGCGTCATATGGAGGAGGGACTCTGCTTCAAGTGCCACAAGAAGGGACATCGTCTGTTCCAATGCCCAGAGTGGAAGGGCAAGGCATCAGCAGAAGCTAAGAAGCAATGATGGTGGCAAGGCTGTTCTACCAACGAACTGGAGCAGCCGGCTACATCTACTGTTCGTTATGAAACATTGTTAGCGACAGAGGTCGTCGAAACACTTTCGGCATCTCCATCGACTATAGTCACAACTCCTGCAACTTTAGTAGCATGTCGTCGTCGTAAGACTAAGCAGAGACAGAGTCGTAAAACTGTAACAAGACGTTCAATTGATTGGAAACTGGTTTACTTAGTCTTTGACCCTCTACATGCACGATTCAACTTCACATTGGAGGGATGTGCTGATGATGAAGGTCTAAACTCGCACGGTGACTTACCTCACTGTTCGCCGAGTGACTCGATTCTAGAGAGAGATTTGACAGGAGAGAGGGTGTTCATCAACCCACCTTGGGAGTTAGCTGAGCAGATTGCACAGCATTTTGAGGATTGTCGTCGAACGTCTCCGACATCTACGATGGCTGTATTTGTACTACCGAAATGGGCGAAATTTACTAAGGTGACTAAGAATTGGAAACTCTATCAAGAATTCCCAACAAGGACACAACTTTTTACTCGTCAGTCACTGGAGAACCCAGCGCAACAGGAGGTGGTTGCTCCAGCTCCTTGGCATGTACAGTTGTGGTTAGTCGACGCAGATTGTGCGTTTAACGACTCGACAACACCTACAGCAACTGATCAACCCAACTCGGTACATGTACCTTCAGACCACGCGGAACCGTCCATCGCTACGCTGCGACATTTTTCTTCGCCAGCTACATCTCTATTGACTGACCTCACGGAAGCTCGACCGTAATTCGAACTGAGTTGACTGTGAAAACTCCTGATGGCGGACACCAAATTTCTGGATTAGTGGACTGCGCTGCGACGCTTGATTTTGTGTCAGAGGACTTTGCACGACGCTTTGCTTTACAGACTCGGAAGTCTGCGACTAAGACTCCTGTTCGACTCGCCAACGGACAACGAGTGACTTCTTCGACAGTCTGTGATGTTACTTTTGAGCTGGCTCGACACGAATTTCACCGGACTTTTTACGTCTTACGTGATTTACGTACAGCTGATTTAATCTTGGGTTTACCATGGCTCGATGACGAACAAGCCTCTTTACAGTTTGGTACAACCAGGGTTTTTACACTGATGGATGGCACAGCAGTGGAGACTACACTCGAGGAACGAGGCCCTGAGTGTCTGCTGCTGTCGTCTACTAAAGTTCAGAAACTCATGCGCAAGACGCGCCGCAACAGGGGACGTCATGCTGATTTTTACGTCATTGAACTTACGTCAGCCGCTGAACAACCGACAGACTTTCACACTGGAGAGGAGCTAACTGCAGAACAATGTGCCAACTTCCGGTCGTTACTCTTCGATGACTTCCCGGAGTTTGTGCAACCTGTCGACTCTCCACCTGTAGGCCGACAGTGGGATCACCCCATTGACACAACTGGCCCGATGCGACGCCAACGTCTAAACAGATTGTCACCTGCAGAGCGCGCTAAGCTAAATCGACAGCTCAAAGACGCAGTGGAGGCTGGTCTGGTCCGTCCCAGCTATAGTGAGTTCGTCTCGCCAATTCTTTTTGTGCGGAAAGCTGATGCTGGCTCACTACGTATGTGCATTGACTACCGTGGCCTTAACGAAGTTACGCGTAAAGATGCTTACCCACTTCCGCGTGTGGATGATACCCTGGACGAACTTAAGGACGCGAATTTTTACACACACCTCAACCTCGCCTCTGGATTCTGGCAAGTTCGAGTGCGTGACCAGGACGTTCACAAAACGGCTTTTCAAACCCCTGATGGCTTAATGGAATGGGTCGCCATGCCGTTTGGCCTATGCAATGCACCGGCTACATTTCAACGAATGATGAACGACATTCTTCGCGACTTTTTACACAAGTTCGTGACAGTCTACCTCGATGACGTCTCTATTTACAGTCGAACTCTGGAGGAGCACCTAGAGCACTTGCGGCTCGTGCTACAACGATTCAAGGAGGAAGGGCTGAAATTACGCCTTAAGAAGTGCTTCTTCGGACTGGAAGAGATGGAGTACCTAGGCTACACTGTGTCAGCCGGTAAAATTTCGGTTTCCACAAAGAAAGTCGAGGCCGTTGCAGACTGGCAAGTGCCCAAGACGCAGAAGGAGGTTCGCAGTTTCGTACAGTTCTGCAACTTCTACGCCAGATTCATACACCATTTTAGCGACCTTGCGGCTCCTTTGACGGACTTAATGCGGAAGTCCCAGCCACAAAAGGTTACGCTGACGCCTGCCTGTTTGGAAGCCTTTGAGACTCTCGAGTTACGGCTCATTTCCGCGCCATGCTTGATCCTTCCGGAGGTCGGCTCGGACGCGACGTTCACCGTGGCTACAGATGCTTCGACAGTGGGGATTGCAGCAATCTTGTTGCAAGACCAAGGAGGAGGTCTTCAACCAGTCTCTTACTGGGCGCGTAAGCTGAATCCAGCTGAGCGTGGTAACACTTACTCTGCGTACGACGTAGAAGCTTTGGCCGTATGCGAAGCTGTCAAGCATTGGAGGTGCTATCTTGAAGGATGCTCTAAGTTCCTTGTCGTAACAGACCACGACACACTGCGACATCTGCTCAGGCAACCGAACAACAAGCTGAACAAGCGGCAAGCAAGATACCTACGGGATTTGCAACCGTTTGTGGGCTCGATGACACTTGCATATCGCAAGGGAGCTCAGAACGAAGCTAACCCGTTAAGCCGGCGACCAGAATTCGTACCTTAGCATGCCACAGTTCCCTTATTTTGGGATGGCGAGGTTCCGTCAGATCGAGAATTACGACGGAAGTCCCAGCTACTGTTTGAAGACGCAAAGTTAAATTTACTTACTGTTAACGCGCTACAGCTGAGCCCTGAGTTAGCTGATCTCATTCGCGAGGGGTTCTCACAAGACTCGTTTTATGGGGACGAGGGTGAGTGGACGAAAGACAGCCGGATAGAAGCCAGAGACGGATACTTTTGGCGCCTCAATCGCCTTTGTATACCACAGAACTCTGAGCTCCGACTGAGATTGATCACAGAGCTGCACGAAAGTTCGTCAGCTGGTCACAGAGGAGTTGCTATCACTCTTGCTAAAGCACTCGACAGATTATGGTGGAAACGAATCCGCCAAGACGTGAAAGATTTCTGTGAACGCTGCGTTGTGTGTCGACGAGCAAAGATTCGACCGCAGATGGCTGCGACTCTTTACCCATTACTTGTTCCACCCAGACCGTGGCACACAGTTGGTCTTGACTACCTGACACGCTTGCCTGAAAGCAATGGCTTTAACAGTGTGCTGATTGTGGTAGACCATCTAACTCGAATGGCCCATTTTCTGCCATGTACAGAGTTGATTACTACCGAAGAAACTGCTACATTGTTTTTACATGGAGTCTACCGCTTACATGGACTACCCCGTGTGCTGATCAGTGACCGCGACCAAAAATTCGTCAGTGCCTTCTGGCAGACACTTTGGAGACGCCTCGGAACACGTCTGAACATGTCTTCCAGCCGACATCCAGAAACGGACGGCTTGACAGAGCGTGTAAACAACACGTTTCAGCAGCTTCTTCGTTGCTTCTGTTGCTATGGCGGCTCTGATTGGACGACACTTCTACCGCAAGTGGAATTCGCGTACAACGCTTCGCGTGCACTCGGAATTGAGCACACACCGTTTGAGGCTAACTTTGGGTTCTCTCCTGAGGAGCCTCCTGACCTGTTGTTCAGCATGCGACCATCGATTCCAATTTCGCAAGACGCAACAGAACGGTTGAGATTGTTACAAGAAGTACACACCCTGGTACGCTCAATGTTACAGCTACATAATGACGAGATGCAGGCGCGCACAGAACCATCTACAACGCCACACTTCGCTAAGGGAGACAAGGTGTGAGTCGTCACAACAAACCTTTTTTCTGCGAGGACAACCGAATCGGAAACTCAGAGATAAATAGCTTGGACTTTTTCGGTGGAAGAGCACATTGGAAAACACAGTTACAAATTGAAATTACTAGCGATAGTACGCTTACACCATGTGTTCCATGTTAACGACTTGCGACCCTGCTCTACCGCTCCACTACGACCAGCTGTCCCAGTGACTGTACCTGAAGGAGACGACGAGGAGTTTCATGTCTCGCACATCTCTGTTGTGTGCATCAAGTCGCTACCTAGACGACGAGGCAAATATCTGCTCTTCATTACGCACTTCAGCGATGATGACATTCCACTTGTCTGCCACCGGTTAAACGAGGTACACCGGACGATTGCGTTACAAGAATTCTTGGAGACGCCTCAATGGCGCAAGTTTGCCAAGACTCAGGCTTACATCGACTTCATGCACGCTCATCCATCGCGCATTCCTGAGCCCCAGTAACTGCTTCAGTAAAGGAGCATAGACCACGGAGGTCTGCCTCGCGGCGGCCTCATTAATCTGTCAAGAGGGGGAGGGTACGAGTGTGACGAGTACAGTCCTGCAACAGTACATTGCATGGCATTGTACATGTACTCCTTACGGATTCCAATTCGTGCTTTTCCACAGGACGGACGTATACTCGTGGGTACGTCGCTACTGCAATACTGTAAGGTAAGGCTAGGGATCAAGTGAATTTTGTCGATGTTGATGGTAATGATATTTTGCAACGTCGATGTTGATGGTATTGATATCTTGGATTGTCGATGTTGATGGCGTTGATAGTTTGAGATGCTGACATCGATGGCAGTTTAAGCCGATAATATCGCCGATATATCGATATTTGGGACGATGTATCGATACATCGGGCTTAAATAATCAATACTTTACATTTTTTTGATAATTGATGGCATTGATGCGAGCACTACTGCCATCGTGTCGATGTCGATGTCGCAACCTATCACATCGATGGCACTATCACCACGTGATGATGATACTATCGACGATGCATCGATGGCTGATCCCTAGCCTTACTGTAAGGGTGCCGATGCTACAGTACGACCAGTACCTCCCGGTACGTACAGATATGCATAATTAATCTAACTAGCCAGATCACGCGCCATAACGAGCTCTTCGATGCAGAAGGAGCCGCGTCGTGAAACCCAATGCTAGGCAGGCCGCGTCTCGAGGTGTCCTATCCTAGCCATTTAGCTAAGTGCTAGTATCTGACATTATTTATTTCCTCTAAATGGTACCTGTATCTTAGCGATATTCAGTGACTCTTTTATTGTATCACGGCAGTACAATTGTATCGCCGTATTTTCCCTCGACAGTACAGAGTTACTAGCAGTATCGCTTCTAGATAGTTCTTTTCTAGATAGTTCTAAGAGCTTGTGCGATAAGGTTAGATAGACGGTACAAGTAACCTCAATTATCCTGTATCACTAGTAATAGTTTGGTTTAGTTAGCAGACAACACAAGCTACATGTTCTAAGGTTGTTTCTAGAACACGTGAGGTGTGGATATTTAAGACGGGGACTTACTGGTAGAGGAGAAGACCGGTATAGAATAGAATTACGCCACACCCAGATTGTAAGAAACCCTGTTCCTAAGACAATCTTACTAATTCTCTCTACGCTGTACAATTAGATCCAGAGATTAGGTTCTACTATTAATCTAAGATTGCCAACTTAGCCTAACAAAAGGAGCACCTCACACGTGGTTTCGGAGCCTCAGAACCGCTAGACGAGACGAAGATGTCTAACCGAGCAGGAGAGAGACTACCAGAGGAAGTTGATGGTCGACCAGAGGGGGCACCTTCTGGGCCGACACAGCCGACGTCGACAGATGGTAGAAGACAAACAGTGCGAGAAGGATCGAATCCCACGATGGAGCCTATGTCGGTACACGTCACCGAGATGCTACAACGACTAAGTAACCGAGTTGACACTTTTTCGACTGAGCTACACTCCTCCACAAAAGTCCGGATATGCATTATGTTAAGCATAAGCTAGTCAAGAACACGCTCCCCTCTCACCACGTCAAGCACGACGATACCCGAGTACCACCCAATTGTAGGAGAGCCGAGGAAGCAAGCAGTAAGCCGCCATCCGGGGTGGTTAGACCTCAGCTGAAAGCGGGTGCTGTCGGTGGAGTTTGTCGAATTAAGCCCATAAACTCCCGAGAAATTGTCTGAACTGCACACGTCATTCTGAGCGCCACGCTTGGGCATTGCTCAAGCGCTCATACCAAGCTGCATACTTCTCTGTGTTCCACATAACCGTATTTTTGGGGGGGTTTTGGAGGGAGTTTGGAGGCGTGGGTGCCGTGTTCAATGCGCGAGGTTTGGTTTGCGGGTGTGTGAATAGAGCACGGAAGTTCACGCCGCTGGCACGGGTGATTTTTTGGAAAGCAGGCGAGCAAAAACGCACATGACGCAGGTTTGGATAAACATTGCACGCTGTAAACATGCGAGTGCGATTGGCTTAGGGGAGGGGCGAGGTCCAACTTGGCCGTTAGGGACGCATCACGTTGACGGTGGTGTTTGGAATGCTTGGGTATGTGCTTGTGCCAACCACACCCGCCCCACGCGTGGCACGCGTCGGGAATTGGGCTCGGAGGTCAATAGGAATGAAGAATTGGTAAACATATATCGACAAACCCCGCACAAATCGTCTCAGGAGGTGAGCCGACTTCGATGGGTGTTGCTTGGCACTGCCGCTCAGCGGTGCCGGAATAGTTTGTAAATTAGAATAATTCATAACAAATAGATTTGTTGGAGTTTGAACTCCGGAGTAGGTGCGTTCGACGCGTATTGAAAAGACGCGTCCAACGGTACATTTTAGAAAATGTTTTGACCATATATCAGGAGGTTATGATCGCTTGAACATTGTTGCCGAAAGCGGCTTGCCCTTGGGTTGTGCGCATATCGGTGGTAAGTCTACATACGCGATTTCTTGCGTTTTCCCCACAGCGGCCTGCCCAACACCTCCTCCCCCCGTCGCCTATGCATAATATTTGCGCGACCGTCGCATCAGCGTTCATATTGCGGCGTTGTGCGCCCGTTACTCTTTTCGTCTACCAAGCACGGCGACTGTTTGAAAGAGCGTGCCGCACAGGTGCGGGCGCGATAACCCCAAGTACACATGCCCGGCAGTGTTCGAACTCGCCCCTCGCAGTTGTCGGTGCATTCCATTTTGCGCGCAAAAGCATTGCCTGGGATTTCAGGATATTTGTCAATAAAATCGACGCATGATATTGCATTTTCTACTTGCGCAGGTGCGAAATCTTGTCCGGACTTTTGTGGAGGAGTGTATCTCAACTGCGTGACCACGTCGACAACGGTTTCAGACATTTTGAAGGACGAGTGAATAGAAGCCGAGAAACGGAGAATTTTCTTCGAGGAGAACAATTGAGATCGGAGAGGACGCGAGAGATGCCAAGCATGATGCCGAACGATGTCAAACCAGCCAAGATTAAGAGCATCGCTACGACTAACATCGACGAGCTGAGAAACTGGTTCCGACATGCACGAGGGTATCTACGGTATCACAGCGTTAACCCTGAAGAGCGAAGAGGAGTGTACTGGGTATCTGGCTTTCTTGAAGGACCACTATCGAAGTGGTGGTACTCCCAAGTTGCGCAGACTGGAGATGAAGTCGGTGGAGGATTTTCCGGAGTTTCTGAGATGGAGAAATCCTTAATTCAGGAATTCTGCGGAAGAACACCGGCGGAACAAGCGAGATTGAATTTGGACAAAGCGCGACAGAAAACCACGGTCCTGAAGTACGCGAACTATTTTCGAGAACAATTATTGGAGCTTCCTCACCGTCACGAAGAAGATAACGTACATGATTTCCAGCGCGGTTTGAGACTCTCGATTCATAAGGAGGTTGCCCTGAAAAACCCTAAGACCCTACACGAGGCGATTCAAGCAGCTCTGCGAGCGGAGGCAGCGGAGACCAAGATTGAGACGACCCAACGCTCGAAAGGACGACTGAGCGCCATCGAAGAAGACAGCGACTTTTCAGAGGTAGTGGAGGAGATCGACAGTGAGTCGGAGGAAAATTCGCATGGCGCGACCGAAGAAAAGCCGCGGGAGCTGTACGAGATTAGACGCCTCACTCAAGAGGAGGTCGACAGATTTAAGAAGGAGGGCAAGTGCTTCATTTGCCACAAGAAGGGACACATCGCTATCGACTGCCCAGACAGAAAGAACAAGAAGAACGACATAACGAAGAAATCCCGGCCGGGAAAGTGAGACCTGAGTCGGCAGCTCGCGGCAAGCTGCAGGATGAGGTTTCGTCTCCTACAACGACTCAGGAAGAGACCAGAACAGAAGAAGTACGAGACACGTTACCTCAAACGACATTGAGGCCAGTCTTTAGGAGCAAGGACTTTAGCGACTGGATGATGAATAGGGAGTATTTCCTAAAGTACTCTCAGACCTACGGACCTTTAGATTTAGATGGAGCTAGCGATAATGACGGCCTTAATTCTCAAGTGGCGGAGGATTTTTTATGTCCGGCGCGCCCATTTCAGGAGAGAGATTTACAGAAGTACCGGAGAATTTTGCTAAACGCGCCATTTAATGAATTAGAAGATTTTTTGGGCCATTATTTGCGGAGTAAACTGCTTCATCCCCATCTGAGAGCGGTTATAGTGGTTCCAAAATGGAGGGCAAAACCATGGTTCAAGCTGCTGCGAAATTTCCGAGTTGTCGACGAGCTGGCGGCGAAAGAACATGTGTTTACCTGCCCTACGAACGACGGAATAGAAGGAAGAAGGCAAGATGTTGGACCGACAAGATGGACGACGCAAGTCTACGTCGACGACACCGATCGAGTTCGATTTCTGCCTCAGAACCTACAGAATCCCCCGAAGACCTACTGGACTCACTCGACGACTCTTGTTACCGATGGCCGACGAGTGTTACTAGCGAAAGAGGACACTGGCATGGTCTGGTTTCCAGGTGGCAAACAGGAGATTGAAGACGCGACCCCGGAATACACAGCAGTGCGAGCTCTTACGGAGACAACTGGATTTAAGATGAGCGAAACAAATTTACGCCTTTTAGGGACGGAGTCTTCCGGACAGAATAAGCGCTACGTGTATATCGCTCGCGTTTGACCCGGATCGATACCGGACGCTACGTCAACTTCTCAGGCAGTATGGGCTACCTGGAAGGAATTAATTTCGGCACGGCGTACGGGTTATCTAGTCCGTGGAGATCAGCAGTTCCCTCTTCGTTACGAGACTTTTGGGAAACCGATCGACGGGTGGATGAACAAGAACGTCCGACTAGAAGACAATGTTCCTCCGACGCTACATGTATCCACAACCCAGTCTGGAACAAGTCTGTTAGTGTTGGGAGGCACCTTACGCGGACATCGATGCCGTATTTTGGTTGACTCTGGCGCTTCGGAAAATTTCTGCAAGGCTGAGTGGGTACGGGAGCATCACATCCCGACGGTTACTGGAGAGAAATACCGGATAAAATTGGCAGATGGTAGTACAACTACCACTCGCCAGCGACTACGGAATGAAGTGCTCACAGTAGGGACCCTGGATATACGCATGGACGCAATTACGACAGAGCTGGATAAATTCGACATCATCCTCGGTCAACCTTGGTTACAAGCCGTCAACCCGGATATAGATTGGTCTACTAAAACGATTCGCGACCGTAAAACTGGCGAAGCTATGGTGTCTGGCGACGAGTACACCGTACCTCTGAAAGTACATCACTTGGAGGCGGATGCGATGGCAAAGCTGCTTAGACAACAACCAGCAAACCTCTTCGTGATTGGACTACGAGAAGTACAAGACGCGGTCGACGACATCAACACTGATCAACAACCTGAGTGGCCGACTTCGTTACGAGATTCCCTTAATGAGTTTACGGACATCATCAAGGAGCCTGACGGTCTACCGCCTACTCGCGAGTGCGACTTTGAAATTAATTTGGAGTGCGATGAACCACCTAAGGAGCGAACGTACCGTATGTCACCAGCAGAACTCCGGGAGGTTCAAGTACAGTTGCAAGACTTACTCGCAAAAGGCTGGATTCGTCCGTCTAAATCTTCGTACGGTGCCCCGATTATATTTGTACGCAAAAAGGATGGTACCATGCGTATGTGCGTAGACTATCGGAAACTCAACGACCTTACGAGGAAAGGCCGAACACCGTTGCCCCGGATTGATGAGTTACTCGACTCGCAATATCGGGCTCACTATTTCAGCACGCTAGATCTGTATAAAGGCTATCATCAAGTTCGAGTCAAGGAGTGCGACATACATAAGACAACATTCCGAACTCATTACGGATTGTTCGAGTAGTGCGCTCTACCCTTTGGACTTTGTAACGCCCCAGCAGGATTCCAAGCGATGATGAATAGATTTTTGGCCCCGTATCCTGGCAAGTTATGCGTGGTATATTTGGACGACGTGTTGATCTACAGTAAGACGGCCGACGAACACCTCGAGCATATTCGACTCGTGTTACGAGAGCTGCAGCGACACCAGTTGCATATCAAACTCTCTAAGTGTTACTTCGGACGATCGAGCGTCAATTTCCTTGGGCATGTGGTGGAAGCTGGACAGATCCGAATAGACCCCGACATGGTTGAGGCAGTACAGAATTGGCCCCGACCGAAATATGTGATTGAAGTACGTGGATTTCTGGGACTTGCTAGATATTACCGGAGGTTTATCAACCGATTCGCAACCCTAGCAACCCCATTAACGGACCTGACCAAGAAGACACCGGAATTTTGCTGGACTCCTCAAGCCGAGTCAGCATTCGAGCAAATTAAAGACGCGATGGTACGTGCACCATTACTGGTAATTCCTGACACTTCTCCTAATGCAAGGTACACAATGTACACAGATGCTTCTGGATTTGCATAAGGAGCTGTGCTATTACAAGACCAAGGTATTGGATTACAACTTGTTGCGTACCATGCTCGAAAGATGAACAAGCATGAGGTACACTATCATGTCCACGAACAAGAGCTACTGGCAGTTCGCGACGCTCTACTTAAGTTCCGTTGCTACTTAGATGGCGCGGCGGGATTTACAGTAATTACGGACCACGACACGTTGAGACACTTCTTTCGGCAGCGCGATTTGTCTACTCGACAGGTGCGATGGCTTCAAGTTTTAGCACCTTACCAGCGACAGATGGACATCGTATACAAGAAGGGAGCAGTCAACCATGCACACGCTCTGTCTCGTTTACCTGACCTGAAGGACTCATTACAGAAGCTGCAATTGTTACGCGATTGGACCAACGACGAAGCAGAATGCGAGTTACACGCGCAGATTTTTTCCCTGGAATACCGGTTACATCCCGACTCTGGACTTCATGCGGAAATCAAAAGCGCTTATGATTCGGACAAATATGTGCTTACCCGGAAATCTATGCCTACCTGGCTGGTACGTCAATCTAATGGACTCTTGTACGCCTACGGGACAAGACTGTATGTTCCGAACGTCTCTACATTGCGATCAAGAGTACTATACGAACTACACGACGCACCGACCGCGGGACACCCTGGTATTATTCGACTATTGGCAGCAGTAACCCGGACGTTTTGGTGGCCTAACATGAAGCGGACAATACAACACTATGTACGCAGCTGTGTTACATGTCAACGCAACAAGGCAGCGCGACACAAGCCTTATGGACTCCTTCAATCGCATGAGGTACCGACCAGGCCCTTTGAGCATGTATCGCTTGACCTGATTACGGACCTTCCCGAGTGCGATGGGTATGATGCTGTGGTGGTATTCGTTTGTATGCTTACGAAACGGACGATTGTCGAGCCAATTACGAAAACGATTACAACGGAACAATTAGCAAAAGTTATGCACCGCGCTGTTTTTCGGCATTTTGGCTTACCACGGAAATTAATATCCGATCGAGATCCCCGGTTTATGAGCGACTTCTGGCAAACCCTATTTAGGGCTGTTGGCACCAAGCTTAATATCTCTACGAGCTATCACCCTTAGACAGATGGCCAAACTGAACGAGTAAACCAGACATGGGAGCAAGTCATACGATGCTATGTGCACCCCTTGCACGACGACTGGGTTCAACACCAGTGGAGTTCGCGATCAACGTAGCGGTTTCTACGTCAACGACTATATCTCCATTTAAGGCGACGCTAGGATTCGAGCCGACATCTCCAACGACGGCTACATTTGAAGATAACGAGCCTAGCCGTACTTTACCGGAGCAAGTGAAGATTCTGGTCGAGATGCACAGATTTGCCCACGACTGCGTCAAAGCGGCCCAGGCACACATGCAAGACGCTGCAAATCGGCACCGGTTACCAGTACCTTTTACAGTTGGCGACAAGGTTAAGCTCAAAGCGACAAATCTACGGTTTGTACAACAGCCATGTTTTAAACTACGCGACCGCTACATTGGACCGTTTCTCATTACGGAGGAAGTTTCCCCGGTTGCATTTCGGCTTAAGCTACCCCCTGGAGTACGGATTCACGATGTTGTACACGCCAGTCTACTTGAAAGATGGAATTCAGAACCAGAACAGGCCAACAGTGCGCAGCCAATTCCGATTGTGCACGATGCGAAGCGATTTGAAGTCGACAAAATACTCGACGTGGCTTTTAACTCCAATGGCACGGGACTTTTGTTTAAGGTCCGTTGGGCAGCACCGTTCAACGTACCTAGCGAGGACACTTGGAAACCCATGCGAGGAGTCAACCACTTAAACATCTTTTCCGAATTCCTTCGAACGGATGTTTATCGAGAATTTTCTGGCACCCCTGACTTTGTCAGATTTCGCAATCGCTGGCCTGCAAGAACCCCCAAGAAACCAAGACCCTGAGTACTGCACAGCGAGGACGCTGGTGCTTCAGGAGGGGAGAGTGTCATATCCATTTAGCTAAGTGCTAGTAAGGATTATCTGACATTATTTATTTCCTCTAAATGGTACCTGTATCTTATTAGCGATATTCGGTGACTCTTTTATTGTCATCACGGCAGTACAACTGTATCGCCGTATTTCCCTCGACAGTACAGAGTTACTAGCAGTATCTCTTCTAGATAGTTCTTTTTTAGATAGTTCTAAGAGCTTGTGCGATAAGGTAAGATAGACGGTACATCTAACCTCAGTTAACCTGTATCACTAGTAATAGTTTGGTTTAGTTAGCAGACAGAACAAGCTACAGGTTCTAAGGCTGTTTCTAGAACACCTGAGGTGTGGATATTTAAGACGGGGACTTACTGGTAGAGGAGAAGACCGGTACAGAATAGAATTACGCCACACCCAGATTGTAAGAAACCCTGTTCCTAAGACAATCTTACTAATTCTCTCTACGCTGTATAATTAGATCCAGAGATTTGGTTCTACTATTAGTCTTAGGTTGCCAACTTAGCCTAACCAAAGTAGCACCTCACACGAGGACATATGACGACGGTTAGACAGCCCCAACGCCTGACACGTAAGCGTAGCTTGCAGGCGTAATCAATCTGGGCAGAAACCTATTTAAGCCCAGTGCAATAGAGGGAGGTGACAGAACCATTGAACAATTCCATTGTTCATTTACAATATATACAGCCTAAGTACTGCAGTGAAACATCTTTCACCATTACCTATCGACAACATCATTTTGCCATCTCTTGCGACGACAGAACTAGACAGACTAGAACAGATTTGTGCTAGCGTCTAGCTTTCAGAGGCTAACTGCCACACATTGGACGCAAAGCAAGCGACTATGGAAGAATTGCGATTCCATCTACAGGAAGAGCACCCCGCTACTTCACCACCCATCGTTGTGACGGAAGACGGCACGGACCCCGCCAGCACACTCAGGCACTACCAAGCGTGCGTGTTGTCGTGATTCTTATGCTCTCCCAAGCATTCATTTACCCCTAGGGCCTAGGATTGACACTTTCATCATATCATATTATATCTATGGATTATCTTACACTCACACATTCGAATTTATGTGTAAACAATATTTAATTCCACACAAATGTTACATCCGGACCCGATGCCATCTCATGCATCGCCGCCCACGTTCGCATCACTCGCATCAACCATTTCATCATCCATGGATCCCCCACCTCCCATGCATATCATTCTTGCCTTTTGTAAGCAACAATCCCATGCGACCCTAGAGAGGAACTCCTCGCTCCGTACCCCCGCGCGCGCCAGCGCGCGCCATGCGGTTGTAAAAGAAGTCAGAAATTTTCCTTTCTGACCCGCGACATCCAGCATCTTTGAGTCTGTCCCCGACCCACCACCACGCAGGGTCGTGTCACAAGAGCAATATCGGATATTCAAGTTCATGTTTACGACTGACACGGCCCAACCCATGCTTTACGTGTTCATTCTCGCCCCCCCTTACCCCCCATCATTTGGTGTCCAGGAATAATATTGGGAGGTTTGCTGGACTCAATTTTGCCCCGGCGGAGAAGAACATTATTAGCCATGACGAGGAATAACCGACAGTGGGCGGCGTTGCTGCTGCTATTGATGATGAATCTGCTACTTCCTCAAGCTGCCATCGGCCACTCGTCCTACTCCGCCGCACGACAATATGCCACCGCTAGAAGGTATGTGCGCGTCCAGCGCAGGTGTCAGGGTTAGTTATGAGCTTGCTGTAACTACCTACGCCAGTCGTCCATCCGTCACGACGTTCACAGACGGTTAACTCTTGAGTGCGCTCAATATACTATAGGTAGATAACTGTATCTATTGTAGCTGAGAAGCTCGTCCCACTACTCGTCACTCATCACCTTCCACGTTTGTCGCGCGATAGTATCTCCTGCATATGTACTACCAGCAACCAGCAATAACAGCTGCCGAATTTGGTCTTCGGTGCGTGTGAAGGGCCGCGGTATACTATGCATCATACGAGGTCGCCTGCATATTTATTTATAGAAATAAATGATGTCGACCGACCGTAAACAGAACAAAGACGACCGAGTCAAGGAAGTAGACTAGACATGATACTACACAATACTCTTCGGTGTTTATGTAGTCTATGAATGAGGTACTACTGCCGAATCCTGCCCACGGGTTTAGGAAACAGAACAAAGACGACAGAGTCAAGGACTAGGCATGATGCTACAATACGCTTCAGTTTTGATGTAGTCTATTATAATGAGTTACTATTGCCGAATCCTGCCGACGGGTTCGCTTGTCCGAAAGTCAGGCAGGGTAGAAACGCTTGCGCGCGCACGCCCGCTTGCCATTGTGGGCCGCTGAGTAGCAGAAATGCATTACTTAAGTATTATCAAGTTACCGACACTCGCGTGGTGTATGAAACGCCTCTTCTGTGTCGTATGTTCCCGTCTTGCCTAGCACTGTCCCAGTATCTCACAACTTGAATAGCTGTCGCTTGCTTGCCCGCGTGCCCGAGCACATATATGGCTGGAACCTACCTGAAGGCTGATGCTTATTGTCTTGCTTGGGCTTATATATACAGGGGCTTTATGAAGTACCTCGCTTCTTCAAGGAGCACGTCCGCAAGTATGTTTGCTCAGCAGCCCAACAAGCATTGGACGCTGCTGCGCACAAGCATCCTGGCGCTGGTGCCTTGGGGAGCCACTGCTCCCACCACACCCCCAACCACACCTCCTACCACGCCCCCAACCACACCTCCTACCACGCCCCCTACCACACCTCCAACCACGCCCCCAACCACACCTCCCACGACCCCCCCCACCACACCTCCAACCACACCCCCCTCCACAACACCGCCCTCCACCACCACAACTATTACCCCCCCCCCTCCAAACCCTCCTGGTCCGCCACCGCCGGTCTTCAACGACGTAGGAGCGGTTATCTCTGACAGGGACTCGCGTGTGGGCGGACTTAGCACTCTGCAGGAATACCAAGAAGCCGCGAACGAAGTCGATCCCATCATTGCGTCTGCCATCATCGCTCAGGTGCTCGATGAACAGGAGTCTGCTGAAGCGGTTACCAACACACTGGCGTCAAGTAAGGATGTCATCGACAGCGCGGGCGGAGGTACCCAGCTCGCCGAATTTCTGGACAATGAAGACGAGGTGCAAGAAGCCGTGGAGCTGCTCATCCAGGCCGGAGCTGGTGGTGGTGGAGCGGCCCCGGCCCGTCGTCTCGCGCAGGCTGCAGCTGGCAACGCACTCCCTGAAGCAATCGAAAACATTGGCACCACCAACCCAGACATATACTTCGCTATCGCTGCCGTGCTGGGGGCAGTGCAGTCGCCTTCGTCTCTGATTCAGTTCTACTTGCTGAAGGGCAACGCCGTGCGGATCCTGATTGCGAGTGGTAATCAGGGAAGCACCACCGTTGTGGGCGACTCCACGACTCTCGCTAACTTTTCGCCCCCAAGCCAAGACCCCGGCGAAGTGATCTGGTCATCCCTTGGAATCGTAGCCGGTGTGACAAGCTCCACAATCACCGACGTCATCCTGGGCCTGCAAGACATTGCCCTCCGCGACGACCTCAGATACCGTCAGCTGAACAGCCGCGAGCGCAAAGAGAAAGTAGTTGCTGATGTCGCCGACCTAATGGGCGACCTTGGCCTGCCTGACACCCGGGCAGCCACCGTGGCAGCTGGCGACATTGTCATTTATTACCCATCTCCAGCGTTCCGCGAACGCTACGCTGCTGAGCTCGTGGAGGTTGGCTCACTGGATGAGGGCGACGAAACGGTGACGCTGGTTGTGATGCTCACCGACCCCAATGCCAACGTCATCCAGGCTCTGGTGTACTACACCGCCCGCCTCCAGGTCGCCAAGAAGTGGGCTCGCTGCTTCCTGTGTGACGAGCGCAATAACTACTCCTCCGAGACCGACTCTGCGTCGTCGGGAAGCGGCCAGACCTCATCCGCATCGTCTTCATCCGCTCTGTCCCCATCTTCCTCTTCCGCGTCATCCTCGCAGACCAACTTTAAAGACAGCGAGCGCTACAGCTGCATCCGTACCTCATCAGTCGACTTTGGCGGGCTCGAGTATGGGCTCTATCTCACCGAATTCATGTTCACCAAGGGGTGCCCACGTTGTGGAGCATTCGCCACCACCTGCCCCAATCATGACGATCAGCTGGAAGCCTACTCTAGCGAGTTAGCTGTGCTCGGCACCTTCGACAATCTGCCGCCAGAAGTGCTCGCCTCCAAAACCCGCAGGGGTGAGAAGCTCATCAGCCACTACCGCATCCCAAACCGGAAGGTTTGGTACGAGCGCAACGGGCGGGCCGCCAACGTTGGAGATTACGAGCAGAGGACCTTCCACTACAAGGGCGTGTCGATCATCCTCCCAGTCGAGGATTGATGAGGAGTTGTTGCCAGGGCGACCGACCACCATTCAAGAGTGCCCATCATCCGGGCCGTACATTTCGCACATAGTTTTCGTTCTTTCTTTCCCCCATTCTCGCATTTCAATTCAAGTCTTTCTGCTGCAATTTCCACTTCATTTCCGACGTGCCGTTTTATTCGGTCGCGGGTGGGAACCCATTTCAATTCTTGTAAAGCCTTTCTTTCTCCTCCTACTGAAATTGACAGCAACATCATTTTTTCCCATTTCATGCGACACGGACCCCATGCGACGACTTTCGATTTTCAAGCAAGTAGCATTGGGTGCGGTATCTGTCTATCCAAATTCGGGGGGGGGGGGGGGGGGGGTCCGTCGTATAAGATTATGAGTAAGGGTATAAGCTGAACCGCCATAAGAGCACGTGCTGCCAGCACCGTTGTGACGGAGAGAACGTTAAAGTTGTGATACAATGGGATATTTGGTTGCTGCTCTGTCAGTTGTGCCCATACTTACAATATTCCACCTCATTTCACAATCGACATTCGAATTAGTGCCTCGATTGAGTTCATTTCAGAGATACATTTAGTTGTTCATGTTCCAACCACAGGATGCGTCCGCCCCTTGAGCAACTAAAAATATCCCTCCACATAAATGAAGCCCAACAAACAAAGGGGTAATAATATACTCATGGCACGCTCAAACCCCGACGAATCAATCGACCATACTTTTCAGGCTCATCAAACATCTACGGGTACTGAAATCAACCGGAAAAACTCGCTGATTACCCAAAATACCCCGACCCGAAACACATTAGATGTCTGTAGCTTAGCAAGCCGTACCCATGTGGCCATTCCACCCCCAGCGTCGCACCTTTGTATGTTGCGCTCTCCAGCACACTACGCTTTCTGCGGTTGACTGCGACGTAGGCCCATCCAGACATCCAGCGGTGTAGGCTCCCTCCAAACAGAGCTCCAGAGCTGCCACTACGTAAATGACTCCATTTGCAATCATATGACATCGGCATTTCTTCTTACTCGAAAGCCCTTCTGTATTTACTCGCCACACATGAGATGATGTTCATAAATTGACAAGAAATCAAGCACATCAGGTCAATGAGCTGTCCATTGCGCTTCCGTCACTAGCCATTAGAAGCAGGTGATCAAAGTGCACAAACTCGTCATCACGTTGCTCGCTGCGCATCAGCTCTCACTGAGGGCGCGGATGCAGCATTTTGCATATGGAGCGCAAGGGACACTGACACATGTTATACATGCGATTTTGGTTATTGCATATCGTGCCGTTACCGCTGTCGGAACAGGCGTGCCCAGAGGCGCCCCCACCTGGGAGCCAGCGCGATGCAGAGCGGCAATCTCACTATCTCCAAGCACTCGTTGATTCCCACCGCCACCGCCACATTACCCATCGTAGGGTCAATCGCATCGATGTTGAATATTTGGTCCACCACAGGGAGCGCGCGCAGCAGAGTGATTGCATCCATGCCGCCCATGGCCCCCGTCTCCAGCACCCCCCAGATGATGACACCGGACAGCGCCCACGTGCCTGACCACAGCGCCAGGAAGGGCACACCGTGCGTGCTGATGAGCTGCGACAGGCTGGCGCCCCCGCCGCGCCCTTTGGGTATTAGCTTCGCAATGTAAGGCGTGGTGGCAAGCACAAACGGTAGCCGCACAATCTCCAACGCCTGCAGCAGGTGGTCACCATGCACGCACAAACATGGCGTCATAATCCTCAGAAGCAACATCATCAAGCCGCCCTGAATACCGAATGAGGAAATATTGCTTTGCAACCATCAGCACCATTCAGCACTGCCCCTCGATGCAGATAGTCGGACAGCCTCTGCCTTGCTCACTAAGCCACCGCTGAACAATAACCACGCTCTACGACAGAAACATAACACAAGAGCAGAGGCAACGGTGTATTTACAGGGACGCACTTCGTTGATCACGATGGTGACGGCAAGATTACCGACGCCGGGCGTGATGTTGTCCAAATCGAAAATGCGTCCTACGCCCACCGCCTTCAGCATGTCGATCGCGTCCCCGCCGCCGACGAGGCCGGAAGATATGAGGGCATACACAGCGAAGCCGCTGATTATCCAGGCGCCGGTCCACCACAGCGTGAACGGGAGGCCGAGCTCCTTTATGTAGTGGCCGATCTTACCCACCCCCGGCGGCGGCTTCGACGGCTGTGACGATGAAGAAAACGGCACCCGTTGAAACAGGGAAAGAGAGGCCCTCCCGGGGTAAGTAGGCACCAGTAGCCGCCATGCCGCGTGTCGACTCGTCACGAGTCCCGCGGCGACGTGTGGAGCGCCTGCCCACTGCGCAGGTGCTATGAACGTCTTGGCGAGCCCGCTTGTGACAGACGAAGCCGTAGCTTGCGAGCGAAACACGGCACGGGAACAATCAACAAAAGCGGGAAGACATCCAAAATCGCTTAGAGCCTTTCGAGTTCCTGGTCGAGATGAAATTCCTCCCAGGCCAGTGCTCAGCACCGAGCGAGTGGTGCTGGCCGCTAGAGCAACCAAGCCCCTCATAGCGAGGCGGGAGCGCACGTTCCTCAGCGCTGGTGACACACCGCGACAAGGTAGACACACCGCTCACCCACCCCTCCGCAACAACGACACGAAAAACAGTATAAAAACTCAACGGCTAAAAGTTACAGCTCCAGATTTCCGGAAAGCTCAGCAGCGGACTGCGGCGGGGAGCTATCCTTTGCGGCCGCCCTCTCATCCGGACTCCGGCGACGAGATGGAACGTGAGGGGCGCCGCGAAGGAAGCCGTCGACGCGGCGGTCGCATTATACTGTGCTCAATCCAGTACTCGGGTATGTGTACCAGCATTTATACAACACTTACCTGCTAGTCCCATATCCCAGGGTTCGACAGCTACCCGTACCTGTACTGGTTATTATTATTATGTACATGCACCTTCGATACTTGCCGTCGTATATCAGTGGTTGCAGTGTCGCAAACTTATTTACAAATCCTAAAACCCCAATCAGACTTGAATTTGCTATTGCAAGTGTGTGTGTGTGTGTGTGTGTGTGTGTGTGTGTGTGTGTGTGCGTGTGTGTGTGTGTGTGTGTGTGTGTGAGTGTGTGTGTGTGTGAGTGTGTGTGTGTGTGTGTGTGTGTGTGTGTGTGTGTGTGTGTGTGTGTGTGTGTGTGTGTGTGTGTGTGTGTGTGTGTGTGTGTGTGTGTGTGTGAGTGTGTGTGTGTGTGTGTGTGTGTGTGTGTGTGTTGTACGATACCGAATATTACTGTTACTACAAGCGACGTTGTACCTTCTCAATACGTCATATGGAGTGGTTTGATGTCATGGCCGGGCGGAGGCAAGTAGCACGGCGTATCGTAGGGCGTACGGTATAGGAGTAAATTGGAATTGTGCATATCATGACCGATTTATTAGCTCTTATCAGAGCGTCTATCGCGTTCGAGGGCGCAGATCAGCCAAGCTAGTCGGCATGTGCCGGTTGAATCGGGCCTGCATGGCCTCTACTAATGTGCGACTCCGGTCGTGCCGGAGATGGAAGGGTGGGGGGGGGGGGGGGGGGGGGGGGGGGGGGGGGGGGGGGGGGGGCACGCAAAACCCCCGCCCTCGCTCAAGTCATCGATGGCCCCGAATCGATCCTCGCACACCCTACGTAAGTAGCGCTCCTCCCGCCGCAGGTACCCTCCTAGCGTTGGCGTCCCTTCCCCTTTGGAACAGGGGGAGGAAATTGTAGTAGTATTTGAATCATCCGCACGTTGCTCTTACCATCGGGTCGACCATGTCCCGGTCGGCTGTTTTCTGTTTCGGGGACCGGCCGATTCGTAAATTACTGCCCGTGCCCTCCCCTTGTGGTTTACGCTGCCAAGGGGGCGCCAATACGGGCGCCGTGTTATTGCAATAACCCTAAGCACAACGCGTGAGGCACTCCTATCGATGGTCGGTACCGACGAAGGGAGGGGTTGGGGAGAAAAGCGGGCTCGCCAACCCAAAACGCACTGCGACCCCCACTCAGTACGACACGAACACACTTTTCCTCCCAATCTCAAGGGTCCGAGGTACGGATGTTTTAAATGAATCCCTCCATACATATTTTTTTCCGGCGGCGGCAGACCGTGCCGCTCCTCTCGCCGCGGCTGCCCTCATCGTTGTTGGTGTCGAGCTCTACGCCCCCCTAGCCAGCTAGATCTCTCAAGAGCGTTGGTTGAATGACCTCGAGCGGGTGCCTGCCCTTAACGCTCCTTCTCGGTTGTCCGCAGTCAACCCTAACGCATGCCTCTCACCGCCGATCCGCATCTACCCTATTCGCAAATTTTTTAACATATCAAGCCCCGCCTCCTCATCGCGGAAGTATATGAGAGTATTAAGTCTTGAAAAATCGTCGGAGTTATGTTTAATTCCGATGCGGGAACGGAAGACATTACATTAGGCTTTCGTGATGACGATTGGGGCGCTAACAATATGGTTATCCGCATGGTCGTGGTTTTGGAATGGTACAAATATGCGGACACGGCGAACGGTGGCTTAATATCACTAATGACGACATCTTGGGACCGGCCTATGTAAGTTTTGGGAATGCGCAAGATCGGCGTGCGAGTCTTCTTTCGTGCCATCTTATTGTCACCTTCCTCCCCTACTACGGGTCCTTGTGTGTGTGTGTGTGTGTGTGTGTGTGTGTGTGTGTGTGTTTGGGGTAGTACTCAATTACGGCGAGGTCACAACTCACAAGCCATGACATTTTTCGGCCATATGTTTTGGCTGCGTGGAATCGGTAATATCAGCGGATAATGCCACCGCTGAATATATTTGGCGGGAGGCATGTGCAAAGTTTTAGAAGGTCCCGCCAATAAGCCAAGTGTGTGTGCACATGGAAAATGCACATTCCTGATAATGCACATTTCGCGGGCGAAAGCGAGAGGTGCCTTTCGCCGGCGCGAGATTGCTAGGGCTCTCGAGGCGTGGGCAAAGAATCCCCGGCCAAATCGCATGATGAGAATGCACCAGGTTTTGCGGTCGGAAGGGGTGAGCCGGTATTTTAGACATGAGAGGCCCGGAAGTGTTGCCCGCCTGCGTGATCGGATGTCTGAGGTCTACTATTCCACCCTCGGGATATAACGAACGGGGTTCTTGTGTGGCGAGTAAAATTTTGTTGCAATATACCTATGGACTGTAGGACTCGCAAGCATGTGTACTCGCCAGGTGCTTAATCATGTACTAGCCATGTGCATGATGGTTCTCCGTCGCCGAAGCATGTTGCTCGAGTCCAAGATCATTGCAGCTTGGCCCCCATTATTCTTGTTTGTTGGACTTCTCGTGCTCAACTTCGGGAGCTTCGGCAAACGATGTCTAAGCTTACTCCTCTATGTGCCGCTTTTGTTCGTTCGGAATCATGGTTTTCGCGGTGTCATTAAATTTCACGCAGCGTCACGTTGTGTTGCTCTGTCTTTTGGCTTCTTTGCCGCCGTTGTGCCAGGTTGACTATTTGCACATTTTTCTACGTTTCCGCATGTCATTCGAGCCACACTCCAGCCACCAGATGTTTGTATTATCCAACCACACATTTTCGCAAGATACTAATTTCTCAAATACAATGTCATTTAGAAAAATGCGAACAATATCACATTTTTATTCATGACCGTCGTATATGTTATCAAACATTATGCTATCGGGACACCGTCTTCCAAGGACAAGCCCCAAAGCACCAAAATTATCATTCATTGGAACTGTGCAGAAAACCTTAATGCCTGGCGGCTTGAGCTAGATTGTAGAACGCTTGTCAACAACGATGATGCCGCATATTCAGTTTGAGCTCGTCTTTTGTTGATAATCATGTCCTCGAATAGCTCAATCTCAATTTTGTGTGCAATGCTTGTTGTTTCAGCACTCAACATTTTATTTGAACCTTTCATGCGTATTTTGTATTACAATATCCATCAATTCTGACCCACGCGCTCATCCCTTCCTTGCGAGGGATTCAAAACCAAACGAGCCCCAGTGTCATCAAATAAAGGCGCACCATAACATACCGAGCTGGCTTTCAGGCAGCACTGCCATCGTCTACGCCATTTTTTCCCCGAGCGTTGGCGCAATTGCCGAAGGCCGCTCATAATACTCAGGAACAAGATCAAAGCTCACGCTATCCGCACCAAAACATATGTGACAAGCCACCCCACCACCTTCTCTTTTCCCTCTTCGTATACAAAGCCCCCTTCCAAAGAGCACACCTCACATACTCAGGCGACCCCTGTTTCCAGCCCGTCCCCTCACACATCGGTGCTGTCTGTTTCGTTCAGGGTGCGTATCATTGGCTTACAGGAACCAAAGCAAATAATATAAAGCTAAACTCGAGCGACCTCATACATTCAAGGGGATCTCAAAGGGGTGCTTGCCCAACAGTCAGACTCAAAAGCCACGCGGCACCTGGATACCCTCGCCCCAGTTCAGCTGCGCCTCCGAGTTCTTGCTGCTGTCGTACTTCACGAGATTGGTGCCGCCCAGCTCCTTGGGTATGAGCTCCGGATCGATGAAGCTGTCCATCATGCGCCAGCTCTTGGCACTCAGGATGCGCACCTTGTCCGCTGTCTGCGCATCAATCAGACCCTGCACAAAGCCCCACACAGCCTGCAGCGCGAAGACGTGTCAGTTGCATCAATGCCCGCTTCTCACACGCTCCACTCCACTACACTCCCGTGACACCAAATACACACATACAAATTAGAACGCGTTCACTTGCGATAAATCAACAAACAATCAGTCGTAGAACGAAAAAAATAAGTAAAGAAAGGCAGACAGAGAGAAAAGAAAGAAGGTAAGAAACATAGAAAGACAGAAACAACGCAAGAAACAAAAGCAGGGACACAAACAATGACATAAAAAACAAACGACACTGGCGATAGCTTGATGTCTTACTTGGAACACGAAGGGCGAGTTGACCACAAATACGCGGCGCAGGACTTCCGGCAGGCAAGCATTGAGCACCGCCACGCAGTCCTTCGTCTTCTGGAAGTCAACATTTTTGGACATGGAAAATCCCTGCCACAGGGAAGCACCCACGGACCCAAGTCAGTCCTGCATCCTGGCCAAAATGGTCAGCACAAAGACAAACAGGAAGAAAAACAAAAAAGGTATAATCACAGGAGGGAGAGCGGGCATGCCTTAAGGTCCGCGAGGACGGTCATGCACTGCTGGTCTGGGCAGATGGCGGCCACCATATCGCACACGTGCAAGACCAGCTTCTGCATCCCCGCCGACGGGAGCTTGTTGTCCAGATTCTTGACCTGAACATAGACCAGTGGGGTGCCATCCATGGCGAAGCCTAAAACTTGCACCAGCCCAGTCTTGAAGAACGGAAGCATGTCCGCGTTTGTGATCGGCTACGGCACACACACACACACACACACACACACACACACACACACACACACACACACACACACACACACACACACACACACACAATTAGACCATGATTTTTCAAAAGTACATGAAGTGAACTTACCAGTCATGCGCTTGAGTTCGTTGTGTGCGTGTGCGTGTGTGGTTGTTTGTGAGTGTGTGTGAGATAGGGAGGGCACTAACTCCGAGCTGCCCTCGCAGGTTGGTGTCACCGTTGCACATGTTGATGGCGTCCTCCACGACGTGCTTACGGGCGATGAGGAAGCGCGCCAGTTTGACCTGGTACGAGCCCGTGCAGTCAGAGCAAATCAACCACGACACTGTCATGTCTTACAGGTAGCCATCGCAAGTGAGGGAAGGCGACTAGGAAGGGAAGGGTGAAGGGAGCATACATCGGATTCTCCAGGAAAGGTTTGCCTGAGCTGCTCCAACTTCATTGGGTCCACCTTTTCAACGAGAATTGTGGGATATAAGGGTAACAGCAAAGATTCCTAATGTAGTTGCAGTGGGTCGATTGACGCAGGGGAGGGAAGGCCACACCTTGGTGACCATGACCCTGGCTCCGCCCTTGGGCATGGTGTCCATGCGTGAGAGAGACCTTTGCAGCTCTTGACCGGAGGCGCTGTAGCACTCGTAGTCAGCCTCGCAGTCCGTCAGATGCAGCCTCACTACTGGACCACCGGGGTGGTGGGAGGACACGGTCGCCAGTGGACCTGTGGAGCATACAACCAAGTGCTCCAGGTAATGAGGAGCTTCTCAACCGCCCCTCAACTGCAGCGCATAATGAGCTACACGTTACGCCTACCGTGAGGCACACGCAAGGGAGGGATGGATGGCGGTCTCACCTGGTAAGGCACCAAACATCAGCGCTGCAGCCATCCACACGGCGCTGGCCCAATACGCCATCTCAGGCGACACGAACCCCCAGAGAGCAGCGTTGAGGAGGACCACCAGCACGGCATACGCAGCCTGCTGGTACCGGACCTGTTGCTTGTGGTCGCTGGGCGTGACGGGGTCGAAACCCAGGGAGACACCCTGAACCTTGTAGTCCAGCTTGAACCCAGGTTGCTCCACTGGTGCTAGACTCTTGCCATCTCGCCACACCGGGCGTTTCTGCAGCACCACAATGCAAATGAGTGGGGGGAGGGGGAGAGTGGGAGGGGGATTCGGCTCCCTGCCTTGCAAAACGACCCGAAATCACGTGTGTGTGTGTGTGTGTGTGTGTGTGTGTGCGTGCGTGCATGTGTGTGTGTGTGTGTGTGAGCGTGTGTGTTTGAGTGAGTCAGTGATGCTGGACGAGTTGAGGGACCCTCACCTGGAGAGGATCGATGCAGCAGACCATGCCATTGGAGAGCCACACACGAATGTGGCCGCCCTGCTCCAGGCGGCAGGTCATTGTGTCGCCCCATGAGGGCGTCATCCGAACCACCGTGTTGCCCCACGCCGGGTTGGCTGTATTAAAATGAAGTAGTTCAGCCTTGGGAGATCAGAACGGCAGGGGGAAGGGGGGGGGCGAGGAGATGGGTGGCTTGACTTCAAGTGGTGTAGAAAAGATAGAAGGGTAGTGGGCACCAGCACGCACCTGCTTGATCCCCACCGGCAGGGGCAACGCAGGTGACCGCAAGGACAGTGATGCTCTGCTTATCACACTCGCGAGCGTCGTCCGACTCCGAGCCGTTGGCGCCAATACTTTTGCTCTGCGACCTGCCGGACACGCTGTTGCTTGTGGCATACGCCTCCACAGCCTGCAAGTAGAAAAATGCGGCCGTCATGTAGTTCATCGGGAAGCAGGGGAGGAAGATGATCATTCCCAAAGCCCTGCATGGAGCAGTGCCCCCCCCACCCCCCCCCCCCACCCCCCCCCCCCCCCCCCCCCCCCCCCCCCCCCTCCTTGCCTGCTATTCTCTCCCCTCTCTACTTGTCTTGGGGCAGCTCACCGTTTCGAAGGAGTCTTTCCAGAGGTTCCGCCCAAGTGTATCATAGGCACAAAGGACCATCTGGAAAATGACCGCCCAAGTTGATTAGCCGGTCGCGAGAAAAGATGAAAAGGTTGCGATAAGTTACAAATGCACAAGGAGTGGGGAGTCACCGGACGGTCAGTGCCCATGAGCTCGAGTCGGACGGTGCCATGCTTCGCGAACTCGCCTGACAACGGGGGGCCGTCGTCCACCGCCGAGACCTTGCGGAGCGGGATTTGAAAGTCGTGGTGGCCGAGGTAGTCCTCGCGGGCACCGGAGAAGAAGTGAATGTATTCCTCCGTTAGGACCACGTAGTGCAGGACCCACATATCTAGCAGCAGCACAGGGAAAGGGGAGGGGGCCTAAGGATACTCGTACGAACCACGAACGAACAACCCTCGTGACTGCTTCACGAGTTCCCGAACTCACCTGCTCGGTTGAGGCGATTCAGAAAACCGGCCTGGAAGATGCGAAGCTGATCCACGGAGGGGCTGTACATTGCCGCGCTATCTGCCGACGGCATGGGGAAGCGTGGGTTCCAGGCGGGTACCTTCATGGTGTCGTGCAGAAGCTTGGACTGTCCGAAGTCGAACCATTTCTGCCTTGGTTTCCCCTTTCGGTTCTGAGTCGGCGACCGGCCACTGTCCTTGCTGCCTGATAGACTGGCGATGTCTACTTGCGAGGTGGGTTTCAAGTTCTCCATACTGTTACGTCGCGACTTCCTCTCCATTTTAACCTAACGTAATTCCGAGGCGCCGCCGAAGTGGGTTGCGCGCCAGAGTCCGACCGAACCTTGACGAAAAACCCCAACAGCAAAAGAACAATTAAGTTCAACCCCAAGTAGCAGTTTAGCAGCAGCGCTGTCAGTGCAAATGTGTCGGCAGTTTGTGACGAGAACCCCTCTGCCTCCCATTTCTGCCGAGGGCGTGATTGTTGAGGAGTAGCAGGTTCCCGTCGTACAGCTGATGCGCGATGTTGCGGGTGACGAGATGATGCGCAAGTAGTATTTCGCGCCAACAGTCAGAGCGGTGCCAACGACATATCGCTTTAATTTTAAAGAGCACGGTATAGCAAGGAAGACTGGATAGAAATGTTGGTGTTATGTTTTTGTCCATTTTCAAGCACCCGCTGATAGCAGCTCTCTGCAGGGGCAGGGAGAGTGCCTTCCATTTGTGGACGGAAATTTTACATTTCTTAATCCCATACTTGGTCATCCAAGCTTGGACAGACGACGGAGAGAAACCGCTATACAGTGATGGTGGGCCCTGACCTTTCCTTCAACACTCGTGGTGGGGCCGTACACGGCTCCCAAGGTGAAGTCGAATGGGCGAGGGTTGACGCTAAAGCTGCCGTGGCTGCTGCACACGGCCCGGAATCTTTCAGGCAGGTCAGCGATATTCCACCTGATATAGACGAAGTGCTTTCCGCGGAGTAGACCACGGCACGGAGTCAATATTGTTTACGAGCCCCCTCAGTAGGTCTCTTCCAGACGAGCGTCTGCATCAGTTGATCGCATCAGCGAAGAAAGAAGGAAGACAGAAGGTGGCACCCGCACAGTGCGCCAAATATCCACCCGCGCTTGCGAAGTAGCACCCATTCTCGGGGGCGAAAAAATAATAAATAAAATAAATAAATAAAGCACCGATTCTCGAGTCGGGGCTGACCCGTACTTATAGCGACAATAATAACTATCGCTAAGTACTGACAAGCCTATAAAAAGCGCACTCATCCGCCCGCCGTGTGATTCGGCACAGGATCCTTACCAGTAATCCTTACTTGTTTTCAAAGACAAGAATAATAAAATCAAGTGAAATCGACAATTGCCCTCTTGTTTCCCCTCCCACTTTCCCTGTCCGTGCTCATCTGGTTCTTCTTGTAAGCAAAAAGTGAAATCGACAAGGATAATGATAATAAGCCCCCCAACGCCCCAAGTTTAACCCCGGAAAGCGGCTACCCACTAAATTCTGTAATGTCAGTGGTCGCTCTAATGTGAGTGGCCAACTCACTCTGGAAACAGAGATAGGTGCCAGTCCGTACAAACACGCACACCCATGCGCTTGAGGCATCGAGGACTTTCCCATATAGATATAAGGCCTAAGGGCATGCTGATGAGATTTTCGGTGACCTTTAGTGCGGGGCAACACCCTTTCAGTGAGCCCAAAATGACACGGGAATTTGCACATCGCTCGATCCCGCAGCTCACGCACCGTCCGCCAGCACCGGACTCACCTAGCCGCCTCGGCCTTCATTACTTAATATCTCCTCATATATTACTTCATATATACTCAACGTGAGGACTGTCATGTGAATTTGCTATTTGTTTCTAGTGGCGCTGTCCACTTTTCTTGTACGGTGTGAGTGAAATGATGGAAGGTTGGAGTCAACGACGCGCACTTGCACGTGCAATACGCCGAGTTGCTGTTTTAATTTCAAAGTTATTTAATTTCAAAGGTCGAATCAATTACAAGCCCACTTCCCGCGCTTTGCTTGCTTTTTTTCGCAACCATGCACGCACCTAAGCAAGTCAATATCATATGGACAATAATGAGCGTAATATGGCGATGTTAGGAGTCCATGAGTGAGCTAGCGAGTCGGCGCCATCCGGTGTTACTTACCGAGGTTTTCGTGCCACCCATGCATGGTGCCACCGGAACACGTTTCGGGCTTGGAAGGTGTCTCAAGTGGGAAGCACCGGACGATAACGGGGCTACGGGACGGGCTACGGGACGATAACGGGGCCGACGGATATCCTTCCAATACCCTTGTGCGGCTTAAGATGGTCAGTCGGATAGATCGGGCTGCAACAATTACCCCCCCCCCCGGGACTTTTGACACTAGTTTTTTAAGCTCGCTCTTTGTATACCATACTTTTGTATTCTTTCACGTGAACATGTCCCCGTACTAGCTCAATTGTCTTATGTCACCATGTCCCATTGGACCTAGAGAGCAAAATGGCCGAGTCTATTAGGGGGTTGCCCCGTTTTGACTCAGAGAAAGGTAGCTCCTTCCGACCCATAATGATTGTCTAGATGATGGCATTAAAGAATTTGGCGAGTACTACTAATTTCTTCTCGCTACTTTCTATACACAAGTCCCCTTTCTATACATATGTGATCGTACGCGGCTATTATTATGGTCGTACGGTTTTGCTGCCGTGAATTAGAGGGCGGCGGCCTTCGACCGCCACTTTATTTTCTCTAAACACTCACCGCATCATCCACATGACATGCTATGCGATCATAGGTTATGGGCCCTCACTAGCCTACCAACGTGACGCGCTTAGACTACGCAGACTAGGCTAAACCCCCCTTGGTATGCAGTCGATTGCCGGTTTGCCGTTCAACTCGGTCGCTCAGCCCCAAGGCTGCGCTACTCCTTCCGACGCGATGATCCCGGGGGCGTAGGGAGCATGTCACCGCAGGGACCTCTCCCTCTACCTCAACCCCCCCCCTCCTCCCCGTGGTGCATGTGTCGATCCTTCTATGGGTGGAGGAGATCGACACCCACACGTCGTTGGATGTGGCTAGCGCTCTTCCCCCTCGCTAGCTCTATTTAATTTAGCTACGTACCTTCCTTGCATCCTCTATATGGGTACATTGTCTTCGGGGATCGAGTCCCCGAGGGCCGAGGGTGATGGGAAGGGAAATTCAATTATTTTTTCCAAAACAAAACCCTCCGTACGTGACTGCTCTGGCGGCGGCTAATCGTGATAATCACCTCCGCCAACCTTGCCGTGTCTCCGTTTGCGGCTATCCTCATGTGCTCTTGTCGTCTCTCTCCCCCGGGACGGCTCCACGGCAACCACGCCGGTCGACATGTAGCCAAAGCGCTTTCCTTGCGCTGCTTCCCGGCTGTCCGTTGCCCACTCAAACGCGTCCTTGCCTGGCGTACACGTTCGTATCCATCTCACCACGAAGTAGTTCATAGGTAATCCCCCGTCTCCTTCGACAATTTTCCCGCGTTTCAGCAGCTCAATATTCTTGCGCTTGATTTCTCCCTCGACAATTTCCCTTTCCCGTTCCAACACTTTGCGATACCATGTCTTTCTCAACGTCCTTATGGTTGTCAAACTACATCCTCCAGAATCAATCCGCCACCTCCGAGTTAGCTGCCTTTCTGTTGTAAGTAATACCGTATACGTATAAGTTGCAGATAGCTACTGTAAGCTACTCTAGATATGATTAGTACATGTCTAGATCGGACATACCGATAAATTGTTTGACTCGGTACAGAGCTGTCGCTAGGCTACAGCTCTCTCACTTCTGTTGTCCCGACACCACGCATGTAGGCTAGTTGTCGCCGTAACTGTTCCGTTTGCGGGACTGTGACTGTAACTACGTTTGCGTACGTTATCTTCCACGCTAACTGTGTTTGCATGGTTCAATACTTTCGGCGGTGCTGGCGGAATCGTGACTGCATATTTTAATGCACGGTTGCTGATTACGAACTCTCGGGTGGGTAGTGTCACCGCGGGATAAGTCGTTCATGTTGACCATGCCGCCTCGCCCTAGCCGCCCCACTCCGACACTTGTTAAACTTGCAGCCGACACTACCGTAGCTGTGGCCCGCTCCCTCTCCTCTTGTTTGACTGCCGCTCGCTTTCTCTTAGACTGGAAAAACCATACGGTTGGCGGGCCCCGGCGTCTTGTATGTGAGAGATGATATGTGTCACCGCCGGTTCATCGGCATGACGCAAAATAAGGAGATAAACGCAAGACCCATTGCGCCGCCGCGCGCATATCAAGCACCATCTCCACTATCCAATTAGTCCATACGGCCACCACGAGGGCGCACACAGTTCCTACGGCCTAGGCACGATTTGAAGTATACGTGGTGGGGCTTTTGGGGCGTTCGGAGGTAACCAAACCAACATACGCGAAAGTAAAAATGTCTGGAAAGCCCCGAAACTGCACTATGGACTCTTTTTCATGGACAACTCAAACGTTAGATTTAAGGATGGGCACGTGGGACCGTTTAAAGTACTAGAGAATATTGGTGCGAACAATTACAAATTGGAGTTACAATCTAATGTGCGCATGCATCCTCTGTCTCACGTCGACAATCTTTGCGCATGTCCTAGTGCGCTACTCTACGCTGGTCAGTTTATGTTGCGTCTCGTAATAATGGCGACTAATACGACGTTGGCAACACCAATATTGTGAAGATCGACATTGTTCCTAACCGTCGTGGAGATTACATGTTGTTCTACACCCGTTTGACGGACGACAAATGACGCAAGTATGGCATCGGTTAAATAAAGTTCAACATACAATGGCGTCACGACATTTTTGGGACTTAACCAAATGGCTTCAATTCACCAAAAGTCAGGGGGACTTGGACTTCATGAGGACAGCGCAGCCTGTGCGAATTTCACATTTTCAATAACATTCTCAACGTAAGCCGAAGACTTCCTGCGACTGGCCTAAGGGTGAACAAAGGATTGGGATGGGGATGGTTCTCGACTTGTCTAGAGGGGAGGCGCGAGTATGGCGAGTACATCAATCCTAATGTAGTACAAATGACTATATACGACTCGTATGTTCTTGCTACTATTTATATTCCGTACTTTCCGGGGAAGTGCAAACCCGCTTGCTGTTACATATCCATTGTAATTAGGTCAAGTCACAAGCTAAGTACAAACTGCTCATTGATCAGATTAACTAAGCGTCAAGACGCGCCGGATCACGATTATCCGTTACAACACCAACACATCTCATACGACGCTCTTCCGAGGGACTCTTCAAGACTGAAGGCGAGCTAGGCTGAGCTACTTCATTTGTCAGCACATGCAAGAAAGTTCCAATAGTTATTTTCTTCAATTACATTAAATTACATTGCAAAACAGTTGCCTCTCGCGCTTTCTTTCTGGATTAATCGTAATTAATTGTCACGCAGTTTATTCTACAGCACAATGGTACAAATTATCATGTAGATTGCATGGCTAAGTCGGGGTTGGCAGGTGTTCGCACAATAATAATTCGCACATGTACTATCACGCAAGCGCATGCGGCAAGGGAGGGGGGTATCACCTCATGCGTCCATGTTTCGTGTTCTTGTTCACCGTGCCTTTTGACTGCCACTCCCTTCATCACCTCCTATCTTCGAGTCTTCGCTTCCCCACAACTGGTGGTGTTTCTTGCCGTCTTTCTGTCTAAGCAAATTGCGGGACAACACATACGAATTTAAGATTCTCTCGGAGAAGGGCAATTAACGGTATGATTGGTGTCTACTTTGCCACTTGCATGGGTTGTAATGTTTGAGCCTACTACCACTCTCTCTTGGCTACTGTCGGTTTTCGAGGAAATCACACTCAACGTTTATGATGTTCCGCTCTTCATAGGCAACGGCGGCCTCCTATCCAACGTGTTGCTGGTTTCAGTAATAAACCACAATGCCGTTTGATTTGCCTGGTGGTGCTAGATTTTCACGCTTTCCCTCGGTTCTTTCCTCCATCCTCTTGTTGTGTCAGTTTTGTAATTATACAAAATTTGCGACTTGCCGTATTTCACCTCGGTGCAACTTTTACGAGGCACAAGAAAGTGGCCGTATGATGACAGCTAAACCTTTCCGACTTGGCGACGTAAGTTGCATTGGCCCCATCAGCACTTAGCCTTCAGTCTAAGTTGGGCGCACCGTACTTGCCGGATCACTCAATGTATGTATTCTGTCATGCCATGGCTGCGCCTAGCACGGCCACTGCGATGTACCTTACTGGGGCTGCCAAGTACGGACGTTAAGAACTGAATCAAGGGATGTGTGCTGATGTATGTGCTATACTGTTTTTGCCTTTGTGGGGCTATGCACAATGAGTTATCTCCTTCCATGATTTGAGCGTGGAAACTGGTGTCACGCGAAGGAGTCACGTGCAGGTGATTGTTATTTGTTACACAACACGTACTGGCTGCCTCACTGGCACCTCTCTCTCGGACCACCCAAAACCTATCATCTGGGTCTTACTATTAGGGCTTCGACCGGGGTCTGGCACATATATGTCACATGGCAACACTGTCATAATCAAGCATCAAGAAAGAACTAGGAAAACTATACATGGGCTTTGCATTCTTTCTTGCAAGCAAGTGACATGTCAAACCAAGATTTCAAAAAATAGGTTAGAAAAGCGAAGCTAAGTTTGGAGGCTCCGCCATTTGATTCCCGAGGTTGTGATACGTAATATGTTGACAGCAAATCCATTACACAACTTCAGCCTTATAATCTTTCGCATTTACGCGCAACTTGCTGAATGTGCCGTGGCCCAACACCGCAACAACCCCCAACTATCTCTGCTCCTTTGGAGACCCATTCCGCGGTATGTCTCGCGTAGGCGGAAGGAGTGATGACCCCATCCTCGAAATCCTCTGTCACAAAGCAAACAGTAACACCCCCTAATCAATGCACGCAGCAAAACGTTGCATGAGCTCGCGCATGACAATAAATGCAAGGTATTATCTCACTTTCTGACGTGGTGTGGAAGGCTGCCTCCTCTTTGCCAGAGAGCCATTCACTGGTGGTTGTTTGGAACCCGTTGGCATATCCCCCCATCCTCACGCCGGGAGGGCAAACATCACGAAGGTGCTCCAAACCAGACGTCACTGACTGGGGTGCGCAGCAGTTGAGGAGTAGCGCGCCCAGTTGCGGCGATGCGGCAATGTCACGCACCGCATCCGTCAAGCTCTCCCCACTTCGAAGCCTCCCTACAGTGGGCGTAGCAAGTTTACCCATCCAGTTCCCCCCCTAGAGTAGTGGGTGCTATCGCTGAGATGACAATGGTATGACAATGGGCGGATGAACATACCTGACAGATCATCCTGAAGAGTCATTGCAACCCAAACAGGCTTCCCTTGATGAAAAAACCACAGAAAGGTCGCAACAGATGGCCATAGTTAAATCAATGGGAAGGAGAACTATCAAGTGACTTGCTGCTCGATGCCATGCCGCGTCAGCGGCATTGTGGTGATCCTACCATATGTGGATGCTGCTGAGGCAGCAGCCCTGACTTCCGCCCTGCTAGCCAGTGTCTCGCACAAAATTATATCCACCAACGGAGCCAGGATGGACGCAATCTGGGTCGCATGGAAAAAAACGGTGTTCTCAAAACCGGGCATCATACCTCAGTGCGGGTACATGCAACTGAACAGAATCGAGCTGTGTGCAGAAACCTTGGTGTACACCGCTCGCATATCCTCCTCCGAACCCAAACCCTCCACCTGGTAGCTCTCCTTCAGTGGGGGTAAGCAGCCTGCAACCAGAACCTCTTTACCAGAGGCATCGGCAGCCTCTCGTGCACACACTGCGGCGGCCTGAAGTCACACACACACACACACACACACACACACACACACACACACACACACACACACACACACACACACACACACACACACACACACACACACACACACACACACAAACACACACACACACACACACACACACACACACACACACGCACACACACACACACACACACACACACACACACACACGCACGCACGCACGCACATTGGTTCTGCACCCGGTTCTTCCTGATAAAAACTTGTGCAGTGCGAAGTGGGGCAGTTCCTATAGCCGAAGCACAATTGTAGCCTATCTGAACGGACCACGACTAACAGCGTGGGGTTGGGGGAGGGGCACCTTGATTAATTCCTCCATGTCGTCGGCGCGGCCAGTCTTTCCCAAGTAGTGAGGCGTCGCCACAAAGTTGTTGGTGGTTATCACGGTCGCCCCTGCCTCGATGTACTCCGAATGCAAAATACGCACCGTTTCGGGGCAATCGCGACAGGCGAGGGCGCCGGGCAAAAAACAGCCAGCGAGTTGCTCCAAGCCAGTCTCCTTCCCGAGATGTACCCCTCTCGACTTCAGTTCGTGCCCCATCCCGCCGTCCAGCACGCATATACGACGCATTATTTATGGCTAACGGATTGTGTATCTATACTGGCGGTGACAGATCTTTGAAAAAAGATTTATTGACAAGTTACGAAGGGCGACTGTTGAGGTAAGAAGTCTACAATATGTTGGGAAAATGAGTGTGTCGTCAGTGCTGCGAGACCCGCTGGGTGCGTCCGCGAAGATGGCACTGCGCCGTTTCGGTTTCCGCCGCGTACTGAATGGCCACCATCAGCAGCAGCAAGCACCGGCTTGGTGCTGCGCCGTGCTTGGCGGTAAAAATCGATATGCGTTTATTGGTGCGTGCTGCGTTTTTAGTAAAAAACTTTCTTACAAGAAAAATTGGTGGAGGCCAGCAAGCAAAAAGAAGAAAAGAGGGGGAAACTAAAAACCTAAGCCCGAGGAACAAGAAGGCGTGCCATAGCGTGCTGTGTTTTTCCACCACAAATAAAAGACGACGATGATCCTTACTCGCTCACTGTATCCGTACTTGATGTAGTATTGCGATATGATCATGTCAATTCCACTATTTATTTTGTAAGTAAGATTTTGTTCTTAATATAATCAGCTCAATCAACGACTTCTGATATACTGGTACGGGTACGTGCGGATGAATGCCACTTCAACCGCGCCAATACACAACGATGACTACAGCAGGCAATCCCCACTGGCCACCTTTATTCATCATCGGCGGCCGAGCAAGATCGACATGTAAATCCTTTATTCAGCATCGGCACCGATGAATCCTTTCTCCTGTAATCCTTACCGAAAGGGGATATGTAGGGAAAATAAAGCAAAAAAATATAATAAAGCGACCAGCGACGATTTCTATTACTTGCTACCCTGGCAGCTCCCTGACGTCCGCCAGTTTTGCAGCAGCCCACCGCACGACGTCGTGCTCGCTGCCCATTAGCGAGGCCCGTACTCTCAGCTTGAACACACGGAGCGTCAATAATTCCTCCTTAAGCGGTCCATCTAGCATTTTCATTCATTTCGACGTACACGAGGCACTCGTTGCTTCCTCGCTAGTCAACCACGTCCAGAGCCCTGCAACGGTCTGCGGGGCGTGCTACGCACATATCTATACACTCGCGGAGCTTCGCCCAATATCGCCGGCACCGTGGTGAAGACAACTTTGTTCGCCAGTGTCTAGCCGCACCGCTGTCTCCCGCTACCGTAGTTGCCACTAGGTTCAGGATCCCCAGCTGGGATCGGATCGTAACCGCTCCGTACGAGGACAGGGTTGAACTCAACCGCCGCCACTTGCTGCTGATCTGGTATCCCGTCCGCGCCGGTCCAGTGCTTACACAGTCGTTATATACTCTTAGCCGGTATTAGAATAAGCACGCCTTACTACAGACAGAGTACGTAACACTACCTTCCACAGAGAAGCCTCGACCCGTGCTAATATAGGGACGCTGGTCACAGAGACCCTAGCGGAGGCTCGGCCCTGCCCGTAGCGGCCTGTGAAGCACAGTGCGGTGGCCTTGGAGCGGCTGCGGTGGAGAGTCGCGATATAAGGCGGACTTCGCCGCGCGAACTCGAGTCGCGGGAGATCAGGCGACTCAAGCGAGGCCAGCGTATCCGCGTCGAGGCGAGGCAAAATAGCGGTCGGCACCATAGCTGCCCCGGGGAGCGGCCCCAGCGGCGGGATGGGTGGCCTCGTTCACCAGCCCGCCAGCTGGGGTGAGGAGTGGCTCCGGCGCTTACAGGACTCTACCACCAACGACGAGCTCTTTCGCGAAACCTCCGCCATGGAGGAATTCATACAGGGGCTGATGCGGCAGCAGCAGGCGGCGCAGCAATCAGCTCCCACCTTGAGCGGACTACAGAGGAGCGGGGGTCTGCAGAGGGCCGGACCCCCGATAGGGATGTCCGCACCGTTGCAGGTCACAGATATGGGGCTGGCGTCGCACGTGCACGCGCAACCAGTGCCGTCCACCTCCTCCGTCGCCGTATCAGCCCCTCCTTCCCTAGACGACGCCTGGAAGCTGGCTTTCTCCAAACCCGCAGCTGAATCCCATAGCCACACCATCGCCCCCACTAGCACGGCCCAGCAACCAGGACAGTCCACGGGAGGTGCTTCAGCTCAGCTGGTGGCGCAGCAGAGCACGGGGCTGCAGAACCTCTACAGCATTCTGCAGCGTTTTAACTCTACCATAAATGTTGACCTAGAGGAGGACGCGAGTGTGGGACGGCAGGCGCACGGTCATCAGCAGGGGCAGCAACATGGGAATTCGGATTTAGAAAATGCTGCACAGTTGGCAGACCAGTTTGCACGAGACAGCTCGATGGAGGGGAAGCAGTGGCCTCATGAAAACGAGGACAGCGAGGCGCCGCCTGAGTTTGAGCTGGGTCCGGAGTCCATCGCGCCACTCCCTCAACCAGGGGCGGACACGGAGTCTCGTAGGAAGTATGCGGAGCAGTGCAAGCAGAATCGGGCTGAGCGGGTCAGGAAGCGGAAGGAGAGGTCGGAGATCAAGCCGGACGAAGAGGCGAATGACCCTGCGGTCATTAAGCGGGTAGCGCGGCAGATGAGGAACCGGGAGAGCGCGGAGCGGTCGCGGCTCAAGAAGCAAGCTTACACGGACCAGCTGGAGGCGGAGGTGGCGAGGTTAAAGGGGGAGAAGGAGCAGCTGGCGTGTCAGGTGCAGGACTTGCAGACGCAGATTACGCAGCCGGTGGCGGCCAAGCTGTCCACGGAGCAGCTGGCATTGCTGAAGGAGCTGCAGGCGCAGGTGCAGGACTTCCAGCAGCGAGAGAGCAGACTACAGCTCCCGCCGCTGAAGCCCCTACGGAAACACCACACGATGGACCGCTAACGCTTTACTCAACTAGACTCCAATGGTGGCCCGTCCCCAGCATATAATGTACCTCTCTTGCATGGCAGTGTGTCACGCATGGCCATGCATGCTCTTTAGCAATGTAGGTCACCCCCGGCGAATGTCGTACCAGGAGACTTCCTTCTCCCAAGAGGCGACTGGCTCTATGTAAGGTGATATAGTTGACACTTCAATGCGGGTTCTCACATTGCTACCAGCCCTTGGCACTCACTCGCCGCATAAAACATGGCTTGGCTTGTGACGATAACAGATGTGGGGCATGCAGTGAACGGATATTCTTTGCTTATTATAAAAAAACACGAAAGAGAGATCAGTACACCGATGAGCACCATTCAAAGGTACACTAACTACGGAGACAACACTATATTGAGCAGCATGGTATGGGTCAGATTCACTACATCGGGGTTGTTTCATCTCGTCATTCCCTTGCTTTGCGTTATACGCATTAAGTTGAGGATGGCTGGCCGTCACTCGGTGCTCTCAGCCAAAATAGGTAGTGAGGCTCGGGACTGGCCAGGCTTGATGCCGCTCGGCAGCAGAAACTCAACTTCATCATCTTGCGGCGAGGCTTTGCTGGGCAGCGGTGAGACGCGGGATGAAGCGCTGTCGTGGGAGGCCCTATTGGTTGGGGTCAGCTTCTTCAGCATCTCGACGGGTGGGGCCTCTGGGTGCTGCCTCCAAAAATCAAGGTTGTTGTTCACAGCCTCCTGTAGCTCCCGGCACCCGGGCGCCACCGTGGTGAGCATGGCGTACAGGGGGCAGGCTAAAGCCTGGAAGAAACCCACCTGAAATGTAGCAGCAGTAGGTTTCACAGTAAATCACCGTTTCTATTGCGATAGGGGGAGAGAAAGCGAGAGAAGGTGTGTGTGTATGTGTATGTGTGTGTGTGTGTGTGTGTGAATTCGTCCCATATCAAGGGGGGTGGAATGTGCGGAGAAGCATTTCTGTTTGAACTTCCTGACGCAAAGCGCAACAAAGAAGGAATGATACCCAACGTATCAGTTTACTTCTCAGATGCGAGCGAGAGCGTAACTACAACGATGCTTAGTTTCAAGTGCATTTTCGGAAAGCTCGGCATGCTACCTGTGATGGCCACATCAACGATGTTTCTTTCACAACGGACATAAAACCATACAACGGGAGATAAGATGGCAAGACAGCAAAGGTGAAACACTCGAGCTGCTTATTCACAACGAGTAATTAGTTTTGAGGTCGATATTACCCGATACATATTGTCACTCATGTCCATTCTGGGGGAGATTTGGTTTTTATTTTCTGGAGGGGGCGCGGGGGGAATCCCGCACCTGGTTGCTGCCCCACAGTACACCTGGCTTTGTGCGATCCGCCAGGGGGGAGATGGGCAGCCCTCGAGCCTTCTCCAGGTCGCCCTGCGCCCACATCTCCTGCTCCAGCCCATGCACCCACTGAAGGTGTTGGTTGATGGGGAGCCCGCAGTGGCCCAAGTCCGCCGCCTTGAGGATCAGCTGCATCAGGTTGTGCATCTGCTCGTCGTTGAAATCGGAGAAGGACACGGACTTGCGGCCGTCTGAGCTACAGTGTTGGTCCAGCACGCGCGTCTGTACCGCAGTCATCACCGCAAAGTGTTTGCCCATGTCCGTTGCCAGCACCATCCTGGAGACACGACCCACAGCGGTTGGTGGTGTCAGTAACCCCCAGTGCATCTTTAGCAGACTGAACGCGAAAGCAGCAAGTCAGCAGCAGCGACAGCGAGGGAGAAAGGACAGGGGCTTCAGGGGCCAATCGACTTGGGTCTGACATATGTTTTCAGGGTTTGAAGCTGAGATGATGCTTTGGCGCGACTCACTTGATGATCAGACCGCGGAGCTTCTTGTGTTGCGCACGGCTGAAATGAGCGCAGAATGAGGTATCCTTGTCTCGGACAAGCTCCAGCGCCGCCAGCAGGGCTTGGTTCTGTTCACACACACACACACACACACACACACACACTCATACCTCGGCCGCCTTAAGTGCTGTGACATAAAGCAGTGGGGGGATGCAGAGGGAAGGGCAGCTGGGGTGGACAGTTACTGACCTCGAGGCATGACTGGTCATTGAACTTGATGGCCACCTCCATGCCTTCTTCCACAACACAGTGATTTGATAGCCCAACATGCTGGTAGTCGTGCACTGCGCACACAAGTGACGCCAACGTCTTCACGTTAGACCATCAGCATTGCGTAGGGATTGGACAAGAGCGGTGCTTGTTTTACGCCTCCCCCCTCCCCCTGATAAGCCCTAAATAATTAAGGGAGGTTTTCATTTCACTGTCGTACTTACACAGAACATGACATTTCGGTCTGGATGGAAGCACGTACCCGTACCTGTAGTCACTACAGCGGTCGTATTGGCGCGGCCGATAAGCTTTTTAAATAGTAGTACATAAAATACGAAACATGTAATTGTACATTCCCTGGTCATGAAGCATTACCTAAAGTACCGAAACTCCAAAATATTCTAAATTACGAATCGCGAATCCCTCTGCTTATCGGCATCGATGCCCCTTTCAGATTTCCAACGAAAGCATGGCCTAAAACAGAATACGCAATTAAAATGATAAATTTATGCAATAAAAGCGATAAATCAGGATGGCCTTCCTGGAGTACAGCGATACACCAATATAACGATCACACCACCATTATGAGATTCACAAGGTGTTCCGATGAGCCTGAAAAGAGTGACAAAGACAGTGAAAGCAGTACCCACCTACGGCGCTGATGATGGCTGCCAGTAGAGTAATGCAGCCGTCGTTGCCGCTGTAGTTTGCCAAGTAGTCGGCGAGACCACTCTTGTTCAGAATGGTTCCCAGCCTCACGGTCACGTCGATGGAGTGCGCCAGGCTGTTATTAGCAGGTGACAGGCACAACACCCGCAGTCTCAGTCACTGAGTTAAATGCCAAGTCCACATATAGATCGACAGCTTTATTTCAAAACGGCAGCATTATTTCAAAACGTCGACGACCAAATATAGAGGCACTGTAGTTAATCCCCGTATCTATGTCACATCTATATAAACAACTACCGTACCAGTACAGTACGTATGTATCAGCAGATTTTCGGCGTCATCATGCATGTTTTTATTATGTGACAGTGGGTAAACGATTTGCAGAATTAGACATTTTGATATTAATCAAAATACACACCTTAGAGATGGAAGAAGCACCAAAAAGGGCATGTATCCAGAAGATGTACAAGAAGGGCATGCATCAATTACAAGAGGCATGTACACGATGAACAGCTGTACAAGAAGAGCCAACGACTGGCGACAAAAGAAACAGAATACTGAGGTAGAAAGCCAAGAAACCAAACTAAAGTATGCTATTAGATTACGAACGCATGGTCCCAGGGCATCAGAGGTAATCCACAGGCAAGACGGTGGAATGGGAGGTGGGAGACGCAGTTCCGTGATACTCTTAGCGGGGGGGTGGCCACCAGACGCGGAAAATGCTCAAGTCAGCAGTTTCCCATTGCGCGCCGCAAATCTCTACAAGACGGGCCGAAGAGTTTGGAGCGAGCCTAAAACCAGCTACGACGATTCTCAATAAACCCGATACGCTTTGAGATGTACTACCTTGGTATTTCCGTATGTGTAAGCGGCGCCGACATACGCCCGGAAACAAAATGTAAGAGCATTCCAGTCCGCAGCACTAAGAATTCGCTAATTGCTGTAATTGGTATGCTAGGTTGCAATGGGATCACATATGTCAATGAGAATAAAGGTCAATATCATAAGGAGCATGTATGTTGATATCGCAGGCCGTGTATATTTCCGTTCTCAAACCCGTACATCCCAGACGGCATCGAGAGAAACTGAGAAACAGCACCGGGCCGGATTGAGTCTGTGACGGTTCGCGGATTGATAGGGTTGGGAGCGTACTTGTGGTACGGGTTGCTTTGGTGACCGTCCTCGATGTTGAGAGCGAAGGTCCTCAGCTCAGCCGTGGACAGCGAGAGCTTCCCGTTCAGGTTCCACTGCTTGACAAACCGGACCAGAACCTCCGCCAGGAGACCGGACGGCCGCACCTTGATCCATGCGAGTACGTTGCCCGTAAAACTGTGGCCGATTTCCGCAAAGTCACTAGGCATCACCAACGCGTTCTTTCCGCCGGAACGCGACTCTTCACTGTATGTCTGCCGCAGTATAATATCCTTGATATCCTGCCGCTCGCGATTGCCGCGCCCCGAGGTCGCGCGAGTGTTTTCACCGGCGCTCTGCATGACGAAGTCAACGATGTCGGCAGAGAACTTATTCGTTTTCGTCATAATTTCCTCCACGTCCGGAACGCGGACATCAGCGGCGCGTAGGAGCTTTGCCCGTAGCTCTGCCGCGCGATGCTCGAGAGGCGCCTGTAGCCAGGGTCGCCATGTGTGCCTGTGGCGCCCCTTCGCCACATCATCAAGAAAGGTCAGAGCCTCAACGATGGGACTGTTCATGTCCCACTGGTTTAGACTCTCCGACGCGTGGATTGCCGCTAGCTGGTCCCTGAGACGAACGCTGCGCCGCCACATAAAGATCCCTAGCACTGCCATGAGTGCAATAACCGCCCCTGTGACCGAGACTCCGGCTATAAGGCCTGTGGTCTTTGCCTTGTCAGCCACGCACTGGCTCATTCCTGCCGATGGAGCAACGTGACCGTCTTTACACGCTAGACAAGGCTCCGAGCCCCCCGGCGATGCAAACCCTTGGTTGCAAACCAGGCAGTCGTCTTCATAGAAAATATCACCGCCAGCTGGAGGCTCGCTGCCAGGAGCACACCTCAAGGCGCACAGTATCGGGGTCCCGTTGTCATCTGGGCAGTAAGACAAGGTTTGCTGTTTGGACTCGCTCGAGTACAGGTGTCCGTATACGTCGTACCCTTCGTCCTCGAGCTCTTTGACGACCCCCGCTATAATATCAGTAACCAATCCGTTCGACGCATTGTACACACGGGAGGAAAGCCCGGTAGCCGCCACATAGTCATACATATCCTGGAACTCCTCCACGTCTATCCAACCGACGCCTTGCGCCGAGGGCCATATGAGCTTATTCACCTACGACAAGCAGATAATTTTGCGCAAGCCGTTAGCCCAGTTTCCGGGGGAAAATGAATCTCGCAAAACAGCGTTGAAGTAAACGCAAATCTAGGAACAATATATTAATGCTACCGGACCCGGCAGTTGCTCATTTCCCTCAAAGGACCAAAAAGGTTCATGGTACTCATGGCACCTCCACAGTTTGCTAATTCTAGTGTCTATCTGTCTGGTGTCAATATATCTGGCATTCCTGGCACCGACCAGATAGCCTACATGCACAGGTTGAGGTGCTTAGGTTTGCGACATGAAAATAGTGGCAGACACACGACCTTGCGTGAAATTCGTGCTCGTGTCATCATCATTCTAATCGTTTTGCGTATCGATCATTATTCACATAAATACTTTCTGACAATAACGTGATAAATATTAACCCTTCGTATGGAAATGGTCGTCCGGAATGGAAATACGAATCGTCGCTTGCCACGACCGTAATGACTAGACCGTGTGTGTGGATGGCGTTTCAAGAAAAAAGGTAGCTACTGAGGAAGGAATGCATGACAAGAGTGTTACGGTTACCTCAATGACTTGAAAGAGAAAGTCCCGCTGGTCTTTGCCGCCCGTTGGCACTGCCGCCTCCGCGCACGCGCGCGGACTGTCACGGCAGTAAATCCACCCGCGCATAGTCGCCTTCAGGAATCGCCGAGCGATGTCGATGTTGCCTGGCCTCGACAGCCAAGCCTCACTAACACAGACGCCGTCCTCCAGCAAATTTACCCCGCCGCTGTTGATCAGTTTCACCCTGTCCGTGGAGCCCACGATATCTCCGTCTGCCGCTTCGGCTCGCAAAATATCGCTGAGATCTGTCACATGGCCGCTTCGGATGTCCGCAAACGCCGGGTCGTCGATGCCAACCTTGATGTTCTTCACGCCACTGAGTTCCCGTTGGAAGATCTCCAATTCATCGTCCGGTCCACAGGTTGGGTCTCCTCCGGCGCTAGAGGACCTGAGTAGCGGAAAGTCGCGTGTCAATGATGACGACGCAGTCGCTAGCAGTTTGAACAAGCGTGTGAAGTGGCACGTAAAAACGCTGTAAACGAGTAAAATTAATTACAAGCCACCAAAGCGCGGATAGACTCGTGATCGATTTAGGTTGTGTAACTATTCTCATTCTTTAGCATGTTGAAAAAATTCATCAACCAAGAAAAAATATGTCACATTATTATATTGCTCAATCGGGGAAGTACCATTGGTAGTCGTGTATTATTAAATTGCCTTATTTTCAATTCAGAAAGTGTGTGAAATAAAAAATTGCCGCAAAAGTTGGGCTTGGCATACATACCTATACACGCCGCAAGTTTTCACCCCGAGCTGGCTCAGGCGCGCCCAGATAGAGTAGATGGCATCGGTGGCGCCCATACGCACAGGACGCCCCATCGCTTGTGCCGCCATACTGATGTCCGCCAGAGAGGTAATGTTGTTGGGCACGTGAAGATGACTGGCCATCACCACGTTTCCCGGGCGACGAAAGATTTGCGCAATAGTTTTATAGCTGCTGGCGTTCTTCTCACGTAGCGCGATGTCGCTCATGGCCCAGGGGATACCAAATTCAGCGTCCCCGTTCAAAACGGTCTGCTCCGCGGTCGTGCTGGCTCGGCGTTGTAGCAACGTGACGTCCAGACATTCCTGCCACAACAAACCAAGCTGGGGTTCAGAAGCATGCACCGGTGTGGCACCACACAAAGAGCACCGGATCACTCAATCAATTATGCGTAAGACGGAATCAAAGTGCATAGGTTGAAATCAGCGACTACAACCGCTATTATACGTATGATACGTAAATATATCTAACCGCCATCCCAAAGATTGAAAAATTCAGAACTAGTCTACACGCAAGTAATTGAACATGCATTCAAAAGGCTAACAGTTAACATTACTAATATGTAATGCTATCACAAACATTGGATATCTTCGAGTAGTCACAAAATTATGGATTACTACATCTGTAACATTTGTGTCTGATGATTGTGCTCCCCGTTTCATGTTGTGCCCTTTCTTTGCTAGCGCCTTTTGCATCACCTCGGTGTAATGTTTTCGAAACTATCTCGGGACAAATATCGTGAACCTGACTGTGTCACTGTTTACCTCTTATCCTTGTCCACTTATCTGTCGGTTAATGTATGGTTTTGCACAGAATTCAACTATTAGTATAGAAAGATAAATGACACATATCATATTGGATGGTCACATCATACGTGTGAGTAGCATGAGGCTGTTGTTAAAAAGTAATATCGCTCATTTAAAATATATCTGCTTTCATCTGCCTTTCGGCGGGCGGATGTTGTGATTGTCGTTGTTTCTGTAAACACTTCGTAATGGAATCGGTCGTTCTCGGTAAACGCATCTGTATCTTTCGATAGAACTAATATCCATTCGTCGTTGACAATTCGTTTTCGTTCTCTTTTCTTCCTTTACCAGGTATCTGCATTTCATTCGTGATGTAGTGTCGTCTACCACACTACCAGGTACATCTTTCAACCTTACTTATAATTAAACCCACTTCATTCATACCTCTATCTATCTATCGCTGTCAGAAATACACAGTGGAAATGCATTGTACTGCTGAAAGCCGTGAATGGTGCTTGTCCACATGTTCCCAAAGATCAGCAAACGAATAAAATACAAAATTTCAGTCTACTTCTGCCCCTTTCCGCCATTTTATTTTCGGTGATGTGCGTCGCGAATTTATGCAGCGTCTTTGGGTGGGTCTTCACGGCACTTTGGCCTCTTCATGCTTTGCCGTCGTTTTACCAAATCTAATCGAGATGAACACACGAGAGAGACTGGCAAACATACGATATACATAGTAGCCGGAGGGCAAGAAAGACAAAGGGGCGAACTAAGAACCCTTATACTACGGAGTAGATAAAAATAAAAAAGTAGTAGCCCGCATGTAGCTGAGTAGACAATTTGCCTGAATTACAAATTTGCTACTGGAGTAGAAGATGCTGCACATTTTGCATTTTATGTTTCCGTTTTGATGCATATGCTAACATAATAAATCGAAAAAAAACCAGTTTCGATACATGAGAGTAGAACATTCACATGTGCGGTTATCGATTACCCCCGTATTAAATAAATCGCAGCTGCTGTACTCCCTGCGCATGTATCGCTTGAGATGAGACAATTCTGTAACTATACTACAACGATATATTTGTCTTAATTAAACAAAACCTACAGTTACAGGTGAAGGTCACTGTACCGTACAGAAATGTCGTCGGTATCGCTGACGGTAAAGGTACAGGTACCCGTTTTCCCGTATCATCGCTATCCATCGTCGTGGTTTTTTGCTACAGATGCGCTCTCAACACTATTTTACTTAAGCTGAAGTTTAGAAAACGAAATCGACTTTTTATTTCCGATAACCCGTACATTTTAAAAGTCGATTCGCCCTCGTACGGGGTTTAGAAAACAAAGTCAACCCCAAAACGTACCACGGACTTTGATTCGGACTTTGTTTCAAGCCCAAAACGTACCACGGACTTTGATTCGGACTTTGTTTCAAGCCCAAAATGAAAACAAAGTCGGGCGACTTTGTTTTCGTTTCGAAGTCCCAATCAAAGTCGCAAACGAAGTCGTGGCTGTACATTACGACATGTGTGCGCGCGCGACCGGTAGCATGGCCACCCGCACCGCCCAAACACCAGTAGGCGACTACATCCGTAAGCCACGCCTCCACCTGTGGAAGGGGTCCACAGGCCTCGCTTGCTAGAATGGAGCGGGCGAACGTGCCGGAGAATCCTCTGCCGCAAGAGCTTCTGGCACTGCTCAGCTCGATGTCAGCCGAGCAGCGGGCGGCCGCCCTCTTTCCGTCCGGCCCACCCCGCACCGCCATCCCGTCCACACCTAGCCAGGCCGTGGCTGGCACGGACTCTGGCCAGAACACCGAGCGCACCGAGGGATCTGGCTAGTTCTGCGCTGGGGGGCTTATTTCTGATGGCGTTGAGGCCAGCAAAACCGTCCTCCTTCCAACAGTATTTGCGTTGTGCGGTCTCGGCCTTACGCTTCCGGCCACGCGGCTCTGCAATGTTCTCAGCGTGCTGCCTCGCCTTGCGCGACGCAACGGCTGCCGCTGCCAGTGTCATAGCCAGGGCAACTACAACAACGAGAAGTAGAAGTTTGCGTTTGTGGGTGGGGTCGAAGTTGCGAGTTGCAGCGGCGCCATCGCACAGCGCCGCAAATGCGACCACCGCAATCACGGAGGCAACGTTGAGGCGCATCGTGCACACGCACTCGCACACGATAGCGGTTTGCGGCTGCGAAGCCGAGGGGGGTGCGTGACGGCTGGGCAGCACGTTTGACTGCTTCCGGGGGGTTCCGCCGATGTTGAAAAACAGCAACGCCGCTGAGCTGATGCTCGTCATGTTTGAATTCGCGCGCCGGGTGCGCGCGCGGGTGGTGATGCGCTGGATACTCCTGCATATATTCGTACGGGTACTGGTACGGTACAGGTACGGATACCGGTACTCGTACTAGCTGTGTCCGTGAAACTTCGATTTCATTTTCTAAACCTGGGTTTACGTAACAGGCCGACGTCAGCACATCGCTACGCGAACGATAAAGTTCCGTACAAAAAAGCGAAAGTCGATTTCGTTTTCTAAACTTCAGCTCCTACACGGCACGGTTCAATCTCGTACGGGTGTCCGTCAAGGAGATCCTCTTGGCCCGCTTTTGTTCAACCTGGCGATAAGCACCCCCCTCCGGAATATTGGAGAACGGTGCAAGGATTCAGCGGCGATCCAAGCCTTTTCTGATGATGGCAAGTATTTGATCAAAACGCCTTTCGTCCCGACTGTGATTACGGTGGCTACGGAGGAAATGGGGAAAGTCTGCTCGAATGTTCAACCAATCAAATCTTCGTGCATGGTACCTCCGGATACGGCCCTTGAACTTGTCGAGGTGATACGGGCGATGGTCCCCGTTGTTACGGGTACTAGTAACCTTGGAGCCCCTTTGGCGATGGATTTCTCGATGGCAGACGGCCCTCCAGCGTCTCATAACGAGAACTATGTTCACTCTTGGCTGCAAGACACCGTTGAGGCTCATCAACTCCTCTTGGACAAGATTGTATGCTTTGCTATGTCGGACTTCGGAGGGACTCACGCCGCTTTCCGCTTGATGATCACGTGTGCGGTACGCCGCTATGGTTTCTTGCTCCGCACCCTCCCCCCAGATATCTGCCGACCGTACCTTGCTACTGCAGATAGGGCCGTTCGTGCGGCAGTTTATCGAATCTTGGGCGTTTCTTTGGACGCACAAACACTCGATCAACTGAATTGTGCTAAACGACAGCTCTCCCTCCCGGCGGAGTTTGGGGGGCTTAATGTACCGTCCCTCGAGCTCGACGCCGAACCTGCTCACTATGCTTCATTCACTGCGACCCTCGCCAACCTGATTACTGATTACGAGTCCGAGTCGCTAGGTCCTTTGTACGGTCTCATCCGACAGGAACTACTGAATGTTGCCACTTCTACTTTACCGTGGGCGGTCCAATTGCGCAATTCGTACGACTCTATCTCCACTATGGGCGGGTTTTCGGAATCGGAGCTTGTGGTTTTGACTAACACACTGAACCAAAACCTTTCTGATTATGCCGGGCCCGATGTCGAGTTGGTGGTATCTACGGTCAACAATGCGGTGGCACCCGCTACCCAAGTGACTAGCTTACAACTTCCGACTCCCGATGCTCTTACTCGCTTGGGAGATTCTGGGGGCCACATCCAACGGGGCATTTCGCGCATTCTTCGTGCCCGGGCCTACCTTGACCTCTTGGCGTTTTGCAGACCTTCCCCACCGGACTATATGAGGGTGACTTCGGGTACGGGTCGCGGGGCTTTGGCTCTCTTTTTCGCTTCACATGAGTCCAGTTTCAAGGTGCCATCCGATTGCTATATGATGGCAGCCCACCGGGTGCTTGGCTTGACTGCGGAGCGCGCCGCTCATGTTCGAAAATGCCCTCGGTGCAATGAGGCCCCTTCAGAATCTCGCGGGTATGGATCTTCGTCGACGGTATCGGGCATCTTTATGTCGGGTGAGCGCTCAACAGCCGCTATGCTCATGGACCATATCCCCCGGTGCCCGTGCTCTTGGTATATCATTCAACTCCATGACCGCATTGTCCACGTGCTTGAAGAGTTCATGCTTGAAGCGGGGGCTACTAAGGGCCGGGACTTGCGGTTGGAGGTCCGCCGTATTCGGTCGGGAGCTTCACGTGATCGTCCTGGGGATGTGGTTTGGTTGGACTTCATGGCTCCGCACCGCCATCTTGTTGTTGATGTGACGGTTACAAGTGCTCGCACGAACACCAACGTTCCTCGTATAGGTGCTCGCCTTCCTCTCCCTGGCAGCCTTGCATTGGGAGCTCAGCAAGGCAAACTTGATGCGGACCTCCGCACTTCCGCTTTGCTTGGCACGCCTTCGGTTCAGTCGGTCCATGACTACTACCCCTTCGCCATGGAGGATGGGGGCCGGTTGGCGCCGATGGCGGCTGAGTTGGTCGATCGCTTGGCTATTTTGGTGGCTGTACGTCGCTTCCCTGGCATGGGGGCCGCTGACTCTCGTTCCTTGCGCTCTGACAGTTATGTCCGTATGCAGCATTTTGTTCGTCGATCTACTTCTCTTCCGTTTCGGCGTTTTTTGGGGGATGTGCGACGAGAATTCATGCAACGTCTTTCTGCTGCTCTTCATGGCACTCTGGGTTCTTATCTCCGCGACGCTTTTCAGGAAGGCAGTGCTGATGCTGTGGCATGCCTTCCTGTTCCTCGGGCTTAGGGTTTTTTCTTCCTTTCTTTCTTTTTCTTGCTTGGTGGCCTCCACTGCTTTTTCTTGTAAGAAAATTTTGAATAAATAAGCGTTCAGTATGACTTAATAATCGCAGTGCTGGTGCTGTGGCATGCCTTCCTGTTCCTCGGGCTTAGGTTTTTTCCTCCTTTCTTCCTTTTTTCGCTTGGTGGCCTCCACTGCTTTATCTTGTAAGATTTTTTTTACTTAATAATCGCACACATTAAATCCAAAAGAACAAACCCTGTGCTGTTTCTATTCAATATGGTGTTTTACGTACCTAATTCTGCCGGAAACTAGAGGGGTTCTGTATTTGTATTTCAACTATGTATGTTCGTACTGGAGCAGTACATGGTCCCTAATTTGGGTTAACGGTGACCTAAACCCTACACCCAAGGCCATGTGCAGGGGGAAGTTGAAGAATCGCGATAGGAAGGCAGCCTTACGCAATAGGGCAAAATGAAATAGTCAACACCATGATTCAGCGATTCGACTGGTAGTAACTCGGCAACACCACAGCAATTTTATTATGTACATGGATGGGTGGTGGGTTGGGCCAGCTTTTGGTTGGGTTTCTTTGATATTGCATGTTCAATAATGCGCCCCACCCTCTCCACTTATTGCTTGCATATGGCATATTTCCCTATTCCGCACTACTCTGCATCGATTCAGTAAAAAACAAATGCACTAGTGACCATACTTGATGGCCAGAGGGCTAGTCCTGTTAAATTACTAGAAGATCTATACAAATTAAGTTAGAGGAGGGGGGGGTGCTGCTAAAACAAAACGATATGTATTCGGAACAGGCGTACAAGGAAAGCAGTCAAACCCATTTACAACTGGTACATACTTACAAGGTACAGATGATGATTATTTTTGTTTTTATTACAAAAAATAATCATCGTCGCGAATACAGTATCGCTAATTTAGTAATACATATATCGTAACTGTACTACACGAGGATTGCAGGAATAGTAATCCTTAGATAATGTGATGATAGACGATGACATCACTGATGACGCGCTCATCAAGACACACATACAAGTACAAGAGGTACTGATGCGCTGCAGATGATGTCGTAAGGGTAGCGTACGTACAGGTACGCGTAATTTGGTCCCATCGATAATTATTCGGTATGCGAAAGTTCGCTATAGTCACTCCAGTACCAGTACCAGTACAATAGTAGAAACGAAGCACCGGCAGGGGACTCGTGAGAACTAGGGTGGACGTCAAAGTGGAAACGCAGGTAGCGAAGCCGCATAACCGGGAGCAGAAGAGAGCCGTTCGTCGGAAGACAATCATCTATCATGATTAAAATGCGAGTACAACTAATCCTTACACTTAAGCAAGTGGTGAGCAGACAATGACGTGAACATAGCGACAAATTAAAGGATAATGACTTGATATTTTGTGGGTGACGAAAAATATGGAAATGGAATACGATAATATTTTTCAGATGTTGACATCTTCTCGACCATCAGCGCAAGGGCGTAACGGCGTTCAGGCTCAGGTCATCCCGCCGATAACAGCCTGCATCCCTCAAGCGCGCGCAATAAGATATTTGACATGGATAGTTCGAACGAGTTCCTTCAGCAACTTTGCTTGCATTACTGGTCGCTCTGCGAAGTACCGTATGTTAATTGTACTACAGTTCGATTTTGATGATTAGCCACGTGCTGAGTGTACGTTATACGAAACGAACGCACGTGCTAGCGATGCGGGTGCAGTTAAGGTTCGGCCGGCAGACAGGCGCCCTCATCGAGAATGGATAAACCGGACTCCATGAGAAGGGAGGGTGTAAAACAGAAGGGCACACCTCTTGATAGTAGCCGAGAGCTTGTGCAGCATAGTAGCCCGCAAACTGTCCATTTCGTAGCCAGCGAAGTTGCATGCTGACGGCGTCGGTCGAGACGCACGTGCTACCGGCCGCCGCGCTTTGCTGCTCGTCAGAGTCCGAAGCCTTCACATCCTCCGGGGAAGGAGCGATCTCGTCAGTTAGCACTTCAGACATTGATAGAAGTATCAGAAGGATCCCAAGGTTGAACAGGTGACGCCGGCGTTTCATGAGCAGAACCGCAAGGAAGGCCATCTTGGCAGCTGATGCGACTCCACGGGTGAGTGACGGGTCTTCAAGAACAATGCTCTCCGTCAATTGTCTCTTAAGATTAAAGCTGTTGTTTTATGGCACGAGCGTATCCAGTTGCGAGCGAGACGGCTAGAAAACTGACGATGTGTGGCGGTGTATTTCTGCGACTTTGTTGTGGGAAGAGCGTGAAAGCCCTCAGACGCCCGGATCGGGCGGTGATTGTGATATGGGGCGACAGGTGAGAGTGCGCGGTGACTGTGTTCAGTCGTGCATACCGGTACGGTACAGGTACAGGTACCAGGCGGCCAAATATTGTCGCTGTAGTCTAGTCTAGACTGTTATTGTATGTATCACGTGTGTATATGCCAGTACCCGTACAATTGACAAAAAGGCACAGACAAGGGGTACAGGTACATGTGAACATTGTACTTTCAAGCACATCAAAGCAGTAAATAAAAGCCTGGGGGTTTTCCTCAAGAATGTACAATACCCTGTTCATTGTTTCTTTAGAATACTGCCCATTTTTTGGGGGCACGAACATGTCCGATCACGAGACTTCTGGAAAGCTTGCGATTCGTGGCAGTGTATTTCTGCGACTTTGTTGCTGTAGTGGGACGAAGAACGTGAAAGCCCTAACGGAGCCTGCCGTGATTGTGATTGTGATTGTGATTGTGATGGGGCGACGGATCACAGATGCAAGTGCGCGGAGAGTGTTAAATCGTGCATACCATTACGGTAAAAGGCGGCCAAACATTGTCGAAAGCAGACTGCTGTACATCATGAGTTGTGGGGATACCAGTACCCGTACAATTGAAATGCAGGCACAGGTACGGATTCCTGTACCCTCAAATGCTGTATATTGCAACGACATTCCCTGTACCGCGTACGGCAGGACAAACCTACAGGCCTATAGGGTACACGTGGACATTAAACATCAAAAAAATTCTTACAAGAAAAAGCAGTGGACATTAAACATCGATATACAGTAGTTGGGAGAATTACCTGCAAATTTTATCATCAAATTCTTTACAAGAAAAAGCTGTGGAAACCACCAATCCAAAGTAGGAAAAGAGTAAAATGCCCCCTTGCTAAGGCATAAGCCCGAGGAACGGGGAGGTATGCCACAGCATCGGCGCTGCCCTCTTGCAAACCATCGCGAAGATAGAAACCCAAAGCACCGTAAAGAGCAGCAGAAAGACGTTACATGAATTCTCGCCGCACATCCCCCAAACATTGTCGAAAGTAAACATAAATAGATCGACGAACAAAATGTTGCATGCGGGCATAGTAAGTGAATGAAATCACACATTAAACCTTGGGTTCCTATCTTCGCGACGCTTTGCATGAGGGCAGCAGTGCTAGTTATGTAGCATGCCTTCATGTCCCCGGGGGTTAAAGTTATGGGGGGTTTCCATTAACATTCTCTTGGTGGTTTCCACTACTTTTTCTCGTAAGGAATCTTATTCAATAATAAAACATAAAATTCATGTGAATGCTTTCTTCATATATCGCTATAAGCAATAGATCAAATGAATTGTTTCGCCTCTTGTTTTCTCCTCGGAAGACGGCATGACCGGCGTTGATAGTCGAGACCTTCTTGCGCGATATGATTAAGAAGGGGGCACCGGGCTTGCCATGGTGTCGCCATGCTACGACACTCTATTGGTCGGGATCGAGGCGGGGCCGGTTCCCGGGGTCAGCGGAATCGCTGGACACATCACAAACGGGGGAGTCAACAATAACGGATACACCTTTCTCATGTAGACTTTCGCCGGCGTGCTTCCCATTGTCGATCATGTAAGCTAGTGGAGGGTGGCCAACTCCGTCGCGCCTTGACAGCTCGCAACGGGGCTAACTACACCATGGTGGAGGAGTATGATGTTACTTTGGATGCTCTCTGCCACTTCTCCCCTCAGCCCGGCCACCTTGACTACGACCTTCCCAAACTCCTCACTCTTCCAACTCGTCCCCCGCTCACCTATCATGATAGCCAAGACAATCTTCCCATATGGACGGAGGCGCAGCTCCTCGTCATGCGCAAGGCACCGAGCATGTCGGCCCCTCATGTCGACGGCTTGCGATGGGAACACGTACGGGACCTACACATTCCGGCTTGGCGTAGGTGGATTAGCCACTACTCTGCGGGGAAAGTACATGAGGATGTTGCCGACTTCCTTGCGAGTGCCACATATTGGGCTCTCCCCAAGCAAACGATTGTCGACCATGAGACTAGCCGCATGAGAGGTGATTAACCCCCTAAGGTCCATCCGCTTGCGGTGGGCAATGTGGCGGTTAGCCTCTGAAAGCTAAACGCTAGCACAAATATGTTCTAGTCTGTCTAGTCTTGTTGCTGCAAGATGGCAAAATGCTGTTGTCGAGAGGTAATTGATGAGTGATGTTTCACTGCTGTACTTGGGCAGTAGATGTTGTAAATGAACAAAGGAATTGTTAAAAGGTTCTGTCACCTCCCTCTACTGCACTGGGCTTAAATAGGTTTCAGCCCAGACTAGTTACGCATGCAAGCTTTGCTTACGTGTCAGGCGTTAGTGCTGTCCAACCGTCGCCCTCTGTCCTCGGGACATGGCCTTTCAGCTTCCTCGGTCTTACGACGCAGCTCCTTCTGCATTGAAGAGCTTGTTCTTGCGCGTCATCTGGCTAGTTAGACTAATTATGCATATCTGTACGTACCGGGAGGTATTGGTCGTACTGTAGCATCAGCACTATTATAATATTGCAGTAGCGACGTACCCACGAGTATACGTCCGTCCGATGGAAAAGCACGAATTTATATCCGTAACGAGTACCTGTACAATGTCCTGCAATGTACTGTTGCATGACAATACTCGTCACACTCGTACCCTCCCCCTCTTGACAGATCAATGAGGCCGCCGTGAGGCAAACCTCCGTGGTTCTTGGCTCCTTTACTGAAGCAGTTACTGGGACTCAGGAATGCGCGCTGGGAAAGCGTGCATGAAGTCAATGTACGCCTGAGTCTTGGCGAACTTGCGCCATTGGGGCGTCTCCAAGAATTCTTGTAACGCAATTGTTCGATGCACCTCATTCAACCGGTGCCAAACAGGTGGAATGTCGTCATCACTGAAGTGCGTCATGAAGAGCAAGTATTTGCCTCGTCGTCTAGGTAGCGACTTGATGCACACAGTAGAGATGTGCGAAACGTCAAACTCCTCATCGTCTCCTTCTGGTACAGTCACAGGGACAGCTGGTCGTAGCGAAGCGGTAGAGCAGGGTCGTAAGTTGTTAACATGGAACACAGGATGTAAGCGTATTGTTGCCGGTAGTTTCAATCTGTAACTGTGTTTTCCAATCTGCTCCTCCACTGAAAAAGGTCCGAGCTGTCTGTCTCTGAGTTTCCTGTTCGGTTGTCCCCGAAGAAAAAGGTTTGCTGTGACGACTGACACCTTGTCTCCCTTAGCGAAGTGTGGCGCCGTAGACTGTTCTGTGCGCGCCTGCATCTCATCTTTATGTAGCTGTAACACAGAGCGTACCAGGGTGTGCACCTCCTGTAACAATCTTAACCGCTCTGTTGCGTCTTGCGAAATTGGTATCGATGGTCGCATGCTGAAGAGCAGGTCAGGAGGCTCCTCAGGAGAGAAACCAAAGTTAGCCTCGAACGGTGTGTGCTCAATTCCGAGTGCACGCGAAGCATTGTACGCAAACTCCACTTGCGGTAAAAGTGTTGACCAGTCAGAGCCATCATAGCAACAGAAGCAACGAAGAAGCTGCTGAAACGTGCTGTTCACGCGCTCTGTGAGTCCGTCTGTTTCTGGGTGTCGGCTGGTAGACATGTTCAGACGCGTTCCAAGGCGTCTCCAAAGAGTCTGCCAGAAGGCGCTGACAAATTTCGGGTCGCGGTCGCTGATTAGCACACGGGGAAGTCCATGCAAGCGGTAGATTCCCTGTAAAAACAAAGTTGCAGTTTCTTCGGCAGTAATCGACTCTGTACATGGCAGAAAATGGGCCATTCGAGTTAGATGGTCCACTATAATCAGCACACTGTTAAAGCCATTGCTCTCAGGCAAGTGTGTCAGGTAGTCAAGACCAACTGTGTGCCACGGTCTGGGTGGAACAGGTAATGGGTAAAGAGTCGCAGCCATCTGCGGTCGAATCTTCGCTCGTCGGCACACGACGCAGCGTTCACAAAAATCTTTCACGTCTTGGCGAATTCGTTTCCACCAAAATCTGTCGAGTGCCTTAGCAAGAGTGCTAGCAACTCCTCTGTGACCAGCTGACGAACTTTCGTGCAGCTCTGTGATCAATCTCAGTCGGAGCTCAGAGTTCTGTGGAATACAGAGGCGATTGAGACGCCAAAAGTACCCATCTCTGGCTTCTATCCGGCTGTCTCTTGTCCACTCACCATCGTCCCCATAAAACGAATCTTGTGAGAACCCCTCGCGAATGAGATCAGCGAACTCAGGGCTCAGCTGCAACGCTTCAACAGTCAGTAAATTTAACTGTGCGTCTTCAAACAGCAGCTGGGACTTCCGTCGTAATTCTCGATCTGACGGAACCTCGCCATCCCAAAATAAGGGTACTGTGGCCTGAGGTACGAAGTCTGGACGTCGGCTTAACGGGTCGGCTTCGTTCAGAGCTCCCTTGCGATATGCAAGTGTCATCGAGCCCACAAACGGTTGCAAATCCCGCAGGTATCTTGCTTGCCGCTTGTTCAGCCTGTTGTTCGGTTACCTGAGCAGATGTCGCAGTGTGTCGTGGTCTGTTACGACAAGGAACTTAGAACAGCCTTCAAGATAGCACCTCCAATGCTTGACAGCTTCGCATACGGCCAAAGCTTCTAAGTCGTACGCAGAGTAAGTGCTACCACGCTCAGCTGGATTCAACTTACGCGCCCAGTAAGAGACTGGTTGAAGACCGCCTCCTTGGTCTTGCAACATGACTGCTGCAATCCCCACTGTTGAAGCATCTGTAGCCACGGTGAACGTCGCGTCCGAGCTGACCTCCGGAAGGATCAGGCATGGCGCGGAAATGAGCCGTAACTTGAGAGTCTCGAAGGCTTCCAAACAGGCAGGCGTCAGCGTAACCTTCTGTGGCTGGGACTTCCGCAGTAAGTCCGTCAATGGAGCCGTAAGGTCGCTAAAATGGTGTATAAATCTCGCATAGAAGTTGCAGAACTGTACGAAACTGCGAACCTCCTTCTGCGTCTTGGGCACTGGCCAGTCTGCAACGGCCTCGACTTTCTTTGTGGAAACCGAAAATTTTCCCGGCTGATTCCATTTCTTGCAATCCGAAGAAGCATTTCTTAAGGCGTAATTTCAGCCCTTCCTCCTTAAATCGCTGTAGCACCAGACGTAGGTGCTGCAGGTGCTCCTCCAGTGTCCGACTGTAAATACAGACGTTACCAGGTAGACTGTCACGAACTTATGTAAAAAGTCGCGAAGAATGTCGTTCATCATCCTCTGAAATGTAGCTGGTGCATTACACAGCCCAAACGGCATGGCGACCCATTCCATCAAGCCATCAGGGGTCTGAAAAGCCGTCTTATGAATGTCCTGATCACGCACTCGAACTTGCCAAAATCCAGAAGCGAGGTCGAGGTGTGTGTAAAAATTCGCGTCCTTAAGTTCGTCCAATGTGTCATCCACTCTCGGAAGTGGGTAGGCGTCCTTACGCGTAACCTCGTTAAGACCACGGTAGTCAATGCACAGACGTAGCGAGCCATCAGCTTTTCGCACAAAAAGAATTGGCGAGCCAAACTCACTGTAGCTGGGACGGATCAGACCAGCTTCTACTGCGTCTTTGAGCTGTCGATTAAGCTCAGCGCGTTCTGCTGGAGACAGTCGGTTCAGACGTTGACGTCGCATCGGGCCAGTTGTTTCAATGGGATGGTCCCACTGTCGGCTTACAGGCGGAGAGTCGACAGGTTGCAGTAACTCCGGGAAGTCATCGAAGAGTATTGACTGGAAGTTGTCACGTTGTTCTGCCGTTAGTTCCTCTCCAGTGTGAAAATCTGTCGACTGTTCGGCGGCTGACGTAAGTTCAATGACGTAAAAATCAGCATGACGTCCCCTGCTGCGGCGCGTCTTGCGCATCAGCTTCTGAACTTTCGTAGACGACAGGAGTAGACACTCAGGGCGTCGTTCCTCAAGTGTAGTTTCCACTGCTGTGCCGTCCATTAGTGTAAAAATTCTGGTTGTACCAAATTGTAAAGAGGCCTGTTCGTCATCAAGCCATGGTAAACCCATGATTAAATCAGCTGTGCGTAAATCTCGTAGAACGTAAAAAGTCCGCTGAAATTCGTGTCGAGCCAGCTCAAAAGTGATGTCACAGACTGTCGTAGAAGTCACTCGTTGTCCGTTAGCGAGTCGAACTGGAGTCTTACTTGCAGACTTCCGAGTCTGTAAAGCAAAGCGTCGTACAAAGTCCTCTGACACAAAATCAAGTGTCGCAGCACAGTCCACTAATCCAGAAATTTGGTGTCCGCCATCAGGAGTTTTCACAGTCAGCTCAGTTCGAATTAACGGGCGAGCTTCCGTGAGGTCAGTCCGTAGTGCTGTAGCTGGCGAAGACAATTGTTGCAGCGTAGCGATGGACTGTTCCGAGTCGTCTGTTGGTACAGGTACCGAGTCGGGTTGATCAGGTGCTGTAGGTTCTGGTGAGTCGTTAAACGCACAATCTGCGTCGACTAACCACAGCTGTACAGGCCAAGGAGCTGGAGCAACCACCTCCTGTTGCGCTGGGTTGTCCAGTGACTGACGTGTAAAAAGCTGTGTCCTTGCTGGGAATTCTTGATAAAGTTTCCAGTGCTTAGTCACCTGAGTAAATTTCGCCCACTTTGGTAGTAGAAAAACAGCCATCGTAGCTGTCGGAGATGTTCGACGACAATCCTCAAAATGCTGCGCAATCTGTTCAGCTATCTCCCAGGGTGGGTTGATGAACACCCGTTCTCCTGTTAAATCTCTGTCTAGAATCGAGTCACTCGGCGAACAGTGAGGTAAGTCACCGTGCGAGTTAAGACCTTCATCATCAGCACATCCCTCCAACGTGAAGTTGAAACGTGCATGCAGAGGGTCGAAGACTGAGTCAACCAGTTTCCAATCAACTGAACGTCTGGTTACAGGTTTACGACTCTGTCTCTGCTTAGTCTGACGACGACGACCTGCTACTTGCGTTACATGTGTCGCAACTGTAGTCGATGGAGATGTCGAAGGTGTTTCGACGACATCTGTCGCTAACAGTGTTTCAGAATGAACAGTAGATGTAGCCGGCTGCTCCAGTTTATTTGTAGAACAGCCCTGCCACCATCATTGCTTCTTAGGTTGCATCGGTGCCTTGCCTTTGAACTCCGGGCATTGGAACAGACGGTGTCCCTTCTTGTGGCACTTAAAGCAAAGTCCTTCGTCCATATGTCGCTGACGCTCCTCAGCTGTCATTGCGTTTGCGAGTGAATTAAAATCTTCGCGGCCGGTTGTTTGACCACGTCCACCATTGTTGCCTCCACGACCACCAATGTTACCACCACCACGTCCACGTCCGCGGCCACGTCCACGGCCACCTTTGTTACGTTTCCATACGTTAGCAGCCTCTTCGAGAGGGTCCTCAAAATTGCGCTTGCGTGTAGGCTGAGTAGACGATCCAGCAGCAGACCTCGCATTGCCCAGTTCCGGCGAATCTGTCACCACGTTGTTCAAAAAAAATTGTAGCTCCACTAGCGTAGTCTGGTATCCAAGTTGAGCTCGGTGTGACTTAGCCAGTTTCTTGAGTGCATCGTTTGCCAGGCCATTAATGAAGCGTACGCACTGTACCTCAGCTGTCAGGTTTTGACGAGAGCGACGTAAGTAGTCGTTGTACTGCTTAGTGAAATACGCGTAACTCATCGTGTTGCTCTGCGTGAAGCTTAGCAAAGCGTTAATTGCGTCGTCCTGAATATTCGGAAGAAACGTAGACTTGCGTAACTCCGTAACAAGCTCGTTGTAGGTAGATGGAATTGGAGGCTGATTTTTCCGGTTCAACCACCACCCGCCTAGGTGTCCAGCAAACTGTGAAGTAACCCAGAATACTGCATCGTACGAGTCAGCTGAAATTCCAAGCATAATAAAACGCTGAGGCTGTGCTTCAAGCCAATCCTCAAGTACATTGGGTATCTGACCATTCTGGTACGGTGAAGTAATTGCAGCCTTACGCTGAGTCTCCGTGAGGGTCACTGATAGTCCAGCCAAGTTGTGGGTAGGCATCGGCATTCCCACTCGTAAATCCGTAGGTCCTTCACCAGTCAGTCGATTAATGTGTCCACGAATCAGTAGCCATACAGAACCAGAGTCGACCGTCGTAAACCGGGTGTACATGTGGAACTGTTTCGGGATAGACGTGTCATCATGCATGACTGGATTATGTTGTGTGATCGCTCGATAAAAAGATTCCCACTGAGTCACGTAACCGAAGTGAAGTAATTCACTCTTGTGCTTATTAGCACGAAGTAACCCCGTATGTGAGGGCGTAAGTGTTAGCCCGTCAATGTTGATGGATTCCGGGACGACGTAAGTATCATCCGGATTAATTGTCGACTGTGCCAAAACAGCCTGCTCGATCTGAGCAGGTGTACGTAAATTGTTCGTAGCAAACAGGACAGGAATAGAAGCCGAGTACACGTAAACGAGCTGTCGTCCTTGAGGTAGTGTAACGTTAACAGGTTCACCACTCAACAGCGTCAAATCCTCCGATGTCAAAACAAGACCGGTCTCCTCGTGTAACTCGCGAATAGCAGCGTCGACAGGCTCTTCATTAGGTAAGACAGAGCCAGCTGGGAACCAAGTTTTACCAGAACGAGGCTCACGCTGAAACACCAACTTCAAATCCGACGGTTTAGTTCCTCCAACGTGAATTACCAACACGACGTAATGTCCGGGTCCGAGAGAAGCCATTTCAACTCAATCAAGAAACGTCGAGCAGATCAATTAGCAACGAAAGCGTGCGTCGACCGAAGAGCTCCGAAACCAGTGTGGCGGTTAGCCTCTGAAAGCTAAACGCTAGCACAAATCTGTTCTAGTCTGTCTAGTCTTGTTGCTGCAAGATGGCAAAATGCTGTTGTCGAGAGGTAATTGATGAGTGATGTTTCACTGCTGTACTTGGGCAGTAGATGTTGTAAATGAACAAAGGAATTGTTAAAAGGTTCTGTCACCTCCCTCTACTGCACTGGGCTTAAATAGGTTTTAGCTCAGACTAGTTACGCTTGCAAGCTTTGCTTACGTGTCAGGCGTTAGTGCTGTCCAACCGTCGCCCTCTGTCCTCGGGACATGGCCTTTCAGCTTCCTCGGTCTTACGACGCAGCTCCTTCTGCATTGAAGAGCTTGTTCTTGCGCGTCATCTGGCTAGTTAGACTAATTATGCATATCTGTACGTACCGGGAGGTATTGGTCGTACTATAGCATCAGCACTATTAATATTGCAGTAGCGACGTACCCACGAGTATACGTCCGTCCGATGGAAAAGCACGAATTGATATCCGTAACGAGTACCTGTACAATGTCCTGCAATGTACTGTTGCATGACAATACTCGTCACAGCAACGTTATTTTGCGGCAGGCAAACTATCACGCCATCGCGCGGGGAGCGGATGCGGCTATTATCACCTAGAACATGTACAACGCATGATATTCACGATGGCCGACATCGAACGAGCGCTGCATACGACTCGTATCGGCCTTCGAACGCCCCCGGACTGAACCCTGCATACACAACTTGGACCTCTAGAATGCTTTCAAAATTGTCCCCCGCCGTATTCTTCTCGCAGAGCTGTATTATTGCCGTGCCATTCACTCTACTATTATCCCGTTGGTCAAGATTATTTATTGACGTCGGTTCATTGCTAGCTACATTCCGTATTCTCCACGAAAGTTGTACATTCGCTGTTGTGCACGCCATCGTAATTAGCTCGTGTCATTAGCTACATTACAAGCAACGGAATTTATAAACCGTTAATGATACGCGCCGGAACAATGCGTGTTCTTAAGCGACAACAACGCGCATGAAGTGACGAGCTTTTGAGGGACATGGCTCTTCAAGAATGAACGCGGGCTAGGATGGGCTACTTAATAAGCCAATGCACTTGAGGGAGGAGACAATCCAATTATCAATTTTCTCTTCTTTTATCAAAATCGGCTATTTTGCATCAATTACGCTCTCGTGCATTTTACCTGCATTAGCCGCAATTAATTGTCACGGGTTTTGCTCTCGAGCAAACTGCCACACCACACCTCCTAACTGCAACATAAACTAAGTCAAGCTTCTACTCCTTGGTTTTCGCCCTCACCACGGAGTGAACTTAGAAAGCGTCCCTAGTATGCTCCCGGCAGAAAGATTTCCGCCCGTTATCATTAGATCTCCATCCACTCGACGAGTGTGCCGCGGAACTCGTCCTACTAAACCCGGAAAGCGACACTTAACCCCGCCCCCCCTAGGTAGCCCAAAAAATTACTTCACTTTCAACCCAAGGGCGCACGGAACTGTTCGCGCTTCCCTTTGCCCACACTCGTGATGTCATGTCGTAGTTTGGTACATATGTGGTATGTGGCCACATATGTCAATACGCTTTTTCGGTGACCTGGCGAAGCGCACGCCTAATACGCAGAAGGTCGAGGGTTAGATAACCGATGAGTCCGAGCATGGTATGTGGGCTTGTCACGGTCCAAGATGAACCCCCACCTTCCACATGTCCCGTTTCGGCTAGATGGCTATGAGGCCGAAACAACCATGTACAAGCATGCATACAGAGAGGCTAAATCGGTTCAGCCGCCGGTGATTATTGTAAACGCGTTTCAGTCTTGGTGACAACGGATGCTTCGTCGGTGGACGACAAGCAATGCACGACACACACAGGTGCATATTAGAGAGAAAGACGTAGCAAAATCTTGCTATTAATGGAATAATTTATAATTTTTTTCTAAGAGCAAATATACCGTCGGCGTCAATATGCAACGTTGCATCAACTCGGCATCATGGATGTATAAAAGTCGTCGTGCGTGCAGAGCAAGCTTGAGAAGCTTCTGCAGGAGGTCGTGGCCTTCATTCGGTGCACACCATTTTGGCAATGAAGAAGCCTGTGAAGGCGTCGTGCGGGTTACCATCCAGGCCTTCGAACCTTGCAACTTTTTTCGCATCGTCTTCTCCGAGGCCGCAAATTGGCAAACCAGGCGGGCAAAGCTCCTTAGGAAGTCCCAACTCTACCAGCTCCATCTGCTTAAACTTGGACAGCGTCCATGCGACATTACCCTCGTTCTCGGCGGGGTTGACTGTACAGGTTGAGTACACCAGCGTCCCGCCTTTTTTGAGAAGGCCAACCGCCGAGCGGATCAGCCGACGCTGGTAGGTTGATATTTCTTGTAAGTAATCGGGTGTAATACCAGCGAAGCTCAGTCGTGGCCGTAGGCCGAGCGCGGAGCAGGTAGGGTCGAGCATGATGCGGTCGAAACCGCCGCCTTCGAAGTCGCGGCCAAGGCCGACGGAATCTGCGACTACGGTGTGGACGTTGGTTAGCCCAAAGCGCTTTACGGTCTCTTGAATCTTCTTCACCTTCAACTTCGTACGGTCCACCGCCACGACGCGCCCTGAGCAGACGACCACCGACACAGGATGAAAAAAATGACCAAGGCCGAAACGTAGATACAGTATCACACCCCATACGGTAAAATTACAACGACGGAAGCAGACGACCACAATGCCCAAGAACGGATTGCAAATGAACACAACAAAACGCCATACATCAGCAAACGCAAGAAACCTATCATACAGATAAAGTTTCGTCAGACGGATTACAAACGATGTCGGCTGCAAATACAAAACAGTAGGTTAAGTACTAACAATATATCTGCAAACCCGCACCTATCCGCAATAAGAAAGATGCAACCACAAGAGGACGTAACTACCATGTGGTATATGACAGCCACGCCACGCAAGTAGTTGCGGTTCTACGGTGCCTTCTTGCCGGGTCCATTGTAAGTGCAGCATTCCCTCTGTATCGTTGTGTCAGGATTTTGTGACTACACTGCTGTCTTTCCATCTTCGGCATCTACGTTCACAAGGAATTATTTAATTGTAATCAAGTATTGATTTAGAGTTAGACAGATGTAACGATACCCCCATGTACAACATTTATAAAATATCTTACAAGAAAAAGCAGTGGAGGCCACAAAGCAAAGAAAAGAGGAAAACATCGGTTTTTAATACCTTTATTATAAAAATGTGATATCCTCGCGGCTGCACGTGATCTGAGTGTGTCGATTCTTGCTCATCAATTCATTCATCATTGACTGCGGCGATGATAGGGTCATACACACACACACACACACACACACACACACACACACACACACACACACACACACACACACACACAAACACACTCTCTCTCTCTTTCTCTCTTTGTGTGTGCATATCTCTCGCCCACACGAACACACACGCACGGGAGTATAGATAGAAACGCACACAGCCACTCACAGACACTCACAGACACTGGCGTGGATACGAGCACAACGCACACACACACACACACACACACACACACACACACACACACACACGCACGAACCTACGAACATACGCACGCAGAGAAAGCGAGACACACAGAAACACTCACATACAGATACATACACTCACACATACGCACATACACGGACTCGCATTCACACTGACCCGCAGAAACATACACACAATAACACACACATAAACATACACCAACACACACACGAAAACACAAGCACAGTCACACATACAGATAGATACAAATGTAAGCATACGCCGACATAGGCATAGATAGACATACATTCAGAAAGCAAATATAGACACACAAATTCGCATAAATGCACATCAACCACTTATGTGCAAAACGACAGCAACAAGAAAGTAAAATACATCAGTAGGATGAGAAAAGAGTGTCAAATTGTGAAATGTATCAACAGCTTCAAATTGTGAGTTGACAGCTCAAGTCACAACTCAAAAGTAAAGCAAAAAACGGAATGCGTGTGGTGCACTAAGTGACGGAGGGAATCAAAGCTTACCTGTGTTGCCCATCATCGTTGCCACATGGGCGGCCTTCCCCCCTGGCGAGCTGCACATGTCCAGGACATTCTCCCCGCGCTGGGGCGACAACGCATGCGCCACCAAGCTGGAAGGCAGGCCGTGAAGCGTGACCAGCTCCGGAAGCACCCCATTCAGCGAAGGCAGCTGATGCACACGGCGGAGCATGCGCAGCGCCTGCCCTTTTTGTGGGCTACCGAACGTCTCTGCTCGCCACTGCAGGATCTCCGCCGTGCCCAAGAAGATCAGCTTTCCTGCCGCCATGTCCGCCTCGCACTCCTCCCTGTCGCACTCCAGCCCGCGACTCTTGTACATCTCCACCGCATCCCCGAACACGTTGCACTCCATCCCCACCGCGTAGTGCTTCGGTGCCGCGGCCAACCCGGGCGCATACGGCTCCGCACCCTACCCACCACCCAACCAGTGCATAGTCACAACCCTAAACAGTGCAAACATATTTCACAACATCAAAATAAAATCAAGGAAAATGCGTTAAACAGTGAACTGTGATTTTTCGTGAGTTTTGCTGAGGCACTGTTGAGCAGGGTAGCAAACAGCTGCAGGCACAAGAAGGATGGTGTGGCTTCCGGTGTCCATCTGCGTGCCTGAACTCTTAGTCAGGTCGTTGAGTGGGCGGGTGCTGTTTGGTAGGTGGGTGAAAAAGTCAGGGAGGCAATGGGAAGTGGGTTGAGTGTAGCCAACCAACCTGCAGCACCGCCTCCGCACAAAGGCGGCCCACCACAATCGCAGGGAGCCCCGCCTGCGGATGTTCCACTGCTCCCGCGTCGCTCACAGGGAAGATGATCATGTCTTCAACAGCATCGGGAAGCACTGCCCGGGCCTGCTCTCGAAAACACATACATATGTATTGTCAGGGAGAAAATCACAAACCAACACACTCCCCCCCTCATATATAGTCAGATATACAAACACACGCACACACACACACACACACACACACACACACACACACACACACACACACACACACACACACACACACAATCGTGCTTGCATTCAAATTGATACTCACAAACACACACACACACACACACACACACACACACACGCGCGCGCGCGCGCGCGAGAGAGAGAGAGAGAGAGTAGTTAGGGACGTAATTCAAACTACAGAAGCGCCCCGGCCGGTTAGGGGCTTGGCACTGGCCCCGTTCGACGGTCACCGCTACCGCTCACCGCATGCTCAGGGCCAACGTCATCACAGTTGGCCAGCATCTCCAGGATCTCCTCCCGTGGCACGCCCGTTAGCGTATTTATTCGAACACCCTGTTTGTTTCGGCCGGCACGCGCGCATCAGCTCTTTCGATAATAAATGACGGCAGCGTCGCAAGCGATGGGGTGGCCGGGTGGGGTTGGCTGAGCGCCTACCGTGGCAGCTGGCTTAAGTGCCGCCTCGTGAAAGCGTTCCAACCTGGCCGGCGGGTACTGGCACTCTTCCAGCAGCCAGCGCTGCGTCGCGGCGGGGAGTCGGCCAGGAGTGGCCGCCGCCGGCAGCACCATGTGACCTTCGAGTCTCCCACGTTTCCTGACTGTGGTGGCGCACCGCGTTGAACGATAGACGCAGCTCAGTATCCCGGCGGCCCGGAGCTGCTGGCAGCTCTATATACCTTGCGTCTGTTGGAACTCTATACCAGGCAAAACGAGGGAGCTCTTTGGCCGAGGGAGTTAGAAGCTTGTCACAGGCACACCAACAATCGGCTTTGAGAGCTTTTATTTAAATATGCGTATATATCGACATATACGTATGTATGACAATGTCAGCGTACCTGCTGCGGCCCTGCGGGCTAAGCACTCGACTCGCTGACTCGCAGTACCTGCTGCTTGTGATATGTTAGTAGAGACTAATATAGGCACGTGCAACTAGGTAGGACGTCCACGGCGCTGACGATGGCCTTAGTAGCGGTGATGCGGGGACGCGAGGAAGTGGATCCATTCGGAGCAGACTTATTTATCAGTACACTATATGGTTACAAGAAGAACAAAGTGAGCACGGAGAGGGAAAGTGGGTGGAGGAAACAAAAGGGCAATTTTAAGAGTGACAAGAGGATCACGGAATCCAAAGCACGGCAAAAGAAAGCACTACATTGTGCACAAACCTAGCAGATTAAACTAAGGAAACTCCTAGGCCACGCCGAGAATGCAACACGTGGCGGCGACAAGCGGCGCCTCACGTGCCGCTCGAGGAAGCACGGGGACGCTTGCGGCCCATGGCGCGGGTGAAGAGCGCCGTGGCATGTGAAGGCATCCCAATTGAGGAAGAAGCGGCCTCCACCCCGTCAACGACGGCGGACAAACCGCGCAAGACGTTGTCCGCGTGAGCAACATGGACGGCGAGAGAGACCTTTCGACGCCAAGAGGCCAACAACTTACCCAAATGCATCCCTTTAGATGCGGCTGCATGCTTGGCTAGCTCAGTCAAGAAAGCCGTGGCATGGCCACCGAGAGCACCAAATTCCGTGACTGCAAAGGGAATGAAACGGATGTCGGGGCGACTCGTCACCCGGTCCGAGTACTTCTCGAATTTGGTCTTCTCAGCATGGCGGAGAGCGACTTCGGGTGACGGGGGGCTAGAAACGCCGAACATACCGGAAACCAGCACGGCATCAAGGACAAGTTTTGAGCCTCGGATGCCGTGATAGTGCAAGACATCCACATCCGCGGGATGACCGTCGTTGCCGTTGGGGAGTTGAACTAACATCGTGGGATCTGTGAGAACCTCGACGCCAACCCCGAGTGCCCCACGAACCTCGGAGATGATTTCCGCAAGGGCCGTCACTAACCAAGAGTGAGCGGTGTGGACCGAAGCATCTCCGTCGCATCGAGCCAAATGGTCCGCAAAAGCAGTGGCCCACGCATCGTCCGACGTGTCAACACCCGCCGACGAGAACGCACCCAACATAGCTTGAACCGGGAGATGGCAAGACGCACAAGCAGTGGGGGAGCGTAGAGTAGAGAGCATGCGGGATGAGGGTAGGCCGAAGATGCGACAGACCGCGACGCGGAAAACCGCGTCGTAGTGCTCAGGGAACTTGTCCCGGAGCTCGCCTAGGCGACCCGACTTACTTATCAGTCGATAGATATATTTTATATAAGCAAGTTGCAGGTGCCAAGTAGTTAATGTCGTTGTATTTGTTTTCGTAAACACGTGTATTCTAAAGATCCGGATTAAAAAATGCGAGACCAAGCCAAGGCAGGATGGTCAAAGAAAATAAAAAGGGCGCCATATAAAGAGTTGAAGACGGCAAAAACAACATTGCGAGCAAATAAGGAGTGCCCGGAAATCCCCAGAGGTCCACCAAAAGTGCCTCGAAGGGAAATAGTAATTTTCGGGCTCGTCGTAAATTGATCGACTGTCGAGAATGATTGAAAGGGACGAGTAAGCGATCGGAGGCACCAAAGAATTAAATTAGATAAGCAGTTGGTGAGTTGGTGACGGGCGGCGGCATGTTCGCCCTATACTTCAGCACGGGTCGCGTCGCTTGCGAAGTATCGTCGCAATACCGATGTAGTACTTAACTTCTCCTCCGACAACTTTTGAATGTGGGACGATATGTATAGTCAGATTTTTTTAAATGTAGAGATTTGCAAAACTTATTTACATGTGTGACAAAACGCACACCCTAGCGGTTAAGCGTTACTGTAAAAGCGGTGCGTCTTATTACTTTGATCTCGAGGCAATCCTCGATAACTCGGGAAACGCCTCGCGCAACGCCCCAAGCCCCGCCTCTAGAAACACTAGCTAGCGGCAACCCTTAAGCCGGTGCAGCCCCCGAGCACATGCAGTCTCTGCTGTGCGCTCGCCCATTTGGCTCGCGCAGCCCACCCACCCAACCCGTACATAGCGCTAATATTTCCCAAAGCCATGCTTGTGGTATTCTTTTGGCGAAAATTGTAAGCAATATGAAATGTTTGGCAAAACTTTTCATCGGTTAAATAGGGACGTTAGTCACATCGCCGTGTATAGACGATAGTGACGACACAAGGGGCGATGGTCGTCATGTGGAGCACAAATATAATGAAACACGAATGCATGATGATCTGATAAATCCATATTGAAGTTTCCAGCCTCATATCGAGGCTTCAAGTGTCAAGATACTATATTGAAGAATAGCAAGGCAACCGGACTGCGTCTCGTTGCGGCAATATCCAGAAACATCACTTCCCTACTCGACCTTCAGAAGATACGGGGTCACGCGACTACGCGAGGGCGCTTATTCCATCCATGCCGCTTGCTTGTTGTCTCTCGCTCGGTTGGTGCGTTTTCTTCGTATTCGATCATACTGTGAAACTTATAGAGTTGGAAGTACAATGATTACGCGGGTAGTCGAGCCGGCCCCGCTAGGGGGCTAGCAATGGGGACAAAGAAAGAGAAAATAAAGAGATGGCGGCCGGCAAAGACACCGGAAGGGCCGGCCGACCGCCACTAAAAGGGATATAGGGTTCCACTATTATAACAACTCTAAGTACTAATGTAATGACTAGCTACCTTGCACATAAGCACTAGGTAATGCAATGCTAGTGCCAATACGTTGTCTTACACGGGGGCTACATTTGCAATCGTTGCCATGACCCTCCGCAATTCTAACCGCGTCCACTACGCTGGCTTTTACTTGGTTTGCCTCGGCAAAACTCACTTTCTATATATGACGCGCCGCACACAATGGTAGACCATCTTATGTTTTTTGAGGGAGCATATCTCACGCAAACGACATAGTGACTCTCGAGCTCCACCAATGTGTACACGATCTCTTTTTCATACCCACCGAGTGTATGAAGAACTACGTACGACACAATCATGTCAGACTCTTTATATGGCGGCCATTCGTATCACGTTATCGACGTCCTGCAAGTCGAGCCCTCCATTCGTCTTTGCACATACAAAAAGCACATCTAACATTGTTAGTTTAGAGGCTTTGGTACATAAATGAGGACCACTCCAACAAGCTACAATCAACTAGCAACTATCAAAAAAACATTTATGAGCCTACCACTGACGATAACGGCTTGGATGGTAACGACACGGACGTCTCCCTATCTTTTCCTAGTGCTCCACCCGATGAGGAGTTCCTCGAACCACGCGATTGGATAGACGACCCGACGACGGCAGTATTCTCCGAAACGATACCGCCGCTCAACGTCACCCGCGCGTTTATGTTTCGACAGCGCGAGGACGAAGGCGATAAGTTCCTAACCGAAGAACGCCGAGTTACTTCTCGAGACGAGTTCCGGCACCTACTCTTCTATGCAACTTGTAATACCATACCGCCATTACCACGGCACTCGAGACGGTTATGGACGCGGTTCGTCCGAAAGCATATTCCTCTCAATCTGAGGCGGGCACCTTGGTTTTATTAGACGCGACCCCGAGGACGCACTATGCATGTATCAACTCCCACGAAGAAAGGCTCACGTACCTGATGCGCTTCGAGTGCAAGAAGCTCTGCATTGGCGAAGAACGATGCGCCGAGCACCTCGTCTACTCCCGCTTCTTCGACGACCATGCCGACGAGCGCAGCCTCTATTATGGATGACCGAGTCGACGGACTCCTCGTTGCTCTCGAAAACAAGGGCCTTGAGGCCAGCCCGTACGCGGCAGCCAAGGCCAAAGCATTAGTGCAAATCTGACATCAACAAGGAGTAGGAGGCAACCCCGGCAACGGCAATCCCAACAACGGCAACGCAATAGGAGGCAAATCCAAGGACAAGGGAAAGCCGGACACGAGAGGTAACAAGCCCAAGCCTCGCTACCCCAAAAGCTAAAGTCGAGCACGATACACAAGGTTGACGGGGTGAGCCGTGGGCCCAATTCCTTCAAATCCGACTCCACCTTGTTGCACCATCGAGAGCGGCGAAGTTTCAGAGAGTGGTGGAATAGCGGCGCGAGCGGGCATATCATGGATCCATGAGGGGATAAGCCCCGCGGAGTATCATGAACTCGGGAGGGGTATGCACATCTACCCCCTTCCACACAACCGAACCCTCCGCCACCATTCAACCAAGGCGCCTCACCATTGGACCGCACACCGGAGCAACTTGCGTTTGTCGAAGCGGAACTAGCAAGATTCGTAGAGACATGAGGGGGAGAGTACTACACCAACAACGGATGATTTGTCTTGAGGTTGTTCCTCGTCCCCAAACATGGCAAGAACCAATGGAGACTAATCTACAACCTACGGCACCAAATCGACTAATACACCATGCAATGACTGAATGTGGAGACTCTACTGGGCGTCCAAACACCTCACACGTCGGGACAACTACATGTTTAATTATGACGATTTAAATGACAGATTCTATGCTTTTGGATCGCCCCATATTTTCAAAAAAATACGATGAATGTAGGGGACAACTCTAGCGCTTGCTTGGCCTTATTGTACGATCGTATGCCCGTACACGTCCCGGCACATGCGCGTTCGCTGGGGGAGTCTTGGTCTCACGCTCATCCGTAGCATTCACGTACTCATGCGCGACCGCGCGCGTAAGATGTATCATGGAAGATTGACACAAAGCGCCCAAGAGCCGGCCCGTGCACAACGATACATAAATAGTGTACAAACATTAAAGATACCGACTTGTGAGATGGTACTTGGCAGCGCGCCGGGTTGCCAACGGGATGCTCCAATAAGAGGCCTCCCGATGGGGTGGTCGCTCTCCCATTTCCAATCGATGGGGTGGTCGCTCTCACGAAGACCTTCGTGCGCCACCTTCGAACAACAAATCTAGCGAGCTTCCTCCTCCCGCCCAACAAGCAGACACAAAACTGCCTGAGAAGAAAAAGCAGACAAGGCCCACATCATATCCGGAGGATCACAACCACTACGCGAAAGGTAATGCGAAAGGTGGCGGCCCATGCAACGTCCCCTCCAAGCTCGCCGCCTACGCGGCTCGGCTCATGACGACCAAAGTCAGCAACGCGTACGACAAAAGCCTCACAGCCCACGTCCGGCCAACGCCGTTGTGCCTTGCTACATCGGCACGCATTCCATGTGCCTTTCCACCACCAGCATTGTTCACGCTCGCCACGCCGCTACTCTCACTCAAGATGTGTAAGTTCATCGCTTTATCTTACTCGCAAGCGTGCCGCCCTCGGGTAAATGAACAGATTGTTAAATCTGGAGGTTTGCAAACCATGTCTGTCATATGTACGAGATAGCAACCAGCGCGGTTAGTATCGCCATGACTAGCGACGCATGACACATCAAGGAAAACGACTTTGTACATGTTGGGTGGCGCCACCAACTAAATGAACAACCTTCATCACCGGCCAACTCTAGCTACATGTAGACACTAGCTAGCCACAATCGGTGCGATCCCCGAGTACCAGCACTCTCTGCTTTCACGCTCAGCTCATATAGGCCTCGCGCGAATCCTCCCACTCATCCCTGTTATTGTGCACTAGTCTTATTCCCCATGCCGTGCCTGTGGTGGTCTTCTGGTCAGCATGTAAGCAGTAGCAGATCTTTGGCAAGTTTTCCGGCGGGTAAATTTGGTCGAGCTTGATTCATTCATGGCTAATGTGACGTGATGATGACGAAACGATCGTTATCAGTCGCGCCGCCGCTCCGGCGTGGGAGCAGTCGTCGCCGCTCGGCGCATGTAAGCGCATCGTGGCAGCCCTGTGCGACGAGAATAAACACGGCTCCCATCCGTCGCGACACAAAAGGCAATTCAAAGCAGCTCAGCAGGTATCGCCCCTGTTCGCAAGATAAGAACTTGTGCAACCTTCGTTGCCTGTCTATAGCAAAAAGACAGTAAGTAGCTGTGTGATACAGAGACTGCCCAGAACGGGGGCCAAGTGACTCGGGACCGCCTCGAGCAAGCAAAGCGAGAGCACCCGGCAGCCTAACGCAACAGTGTTTTCGGGCTTATCGACTGCATATGTTTATTGGGCAACCTTGGACCAGTCGCCAGAATCTCTCAGTGTATGCTTATACCAGGACTCGATCTGACGCGAGTGCTGTATTTGCAAAAGCTCAGCACGCCAAGGCTAAATATTCGGGGTAGTAAAAACAGGGGGTAGTACGGCAGCTCGAGGAAGTGGTATCGCAGTCTGCCTGGCGATGAAGAACGCCAGGCAGGTGAACAAGTCGGAAAGCTGGGATGACGCTGAGGTGCTGCGCCTGCATGGGCAGTTGAAGGTGCGCTTCTAGGAGCCCGTTTTTTTTTTAAGTCGTTTCATCGCGCCTTTTTCTTTTTCGCCATTTTTGCCCGGACTACGTGTGGCGTTCGTGCATCGTCTATCTCATACTGTGCGTTGCCGGCAGGCCGCGGTGGAGGAGGGCTTGGAAAGGAAACGGTCGGGGGAGCGCAAGAAACTGCATATCACAGCCGAGATTAACGAGCTTGTACGTGATGTATTTGCCAAGAAACGGGGGGTGACTTTCCGACGGGACACGGGCAGCTGCAAGGTCGCTTCCGACAGTGTTCACGACATCGATGAAAATTGGGGGATCAAGAGCTGGTTCGACGCGGCAAAGAAGGCGATGGATTTTCTTCGGGGCGACGTGGAACGGGCGCGGAGGAATACGCAGGCAGGGGTAGGGGCTGGCGGCGCTGTAGCAGAAGCCAACGGTGGTGCCCACGGGGCTGAGGCGAGTGCGCGAAGCAAAAAGTTGAAAAAGGAGGGCGGTGGGGGGCGCGAGGAAAATAAAGAGCGCAAGGAAAGCAAGAGAGGACGCAGTAGCAAAGCAGCTGCATCGCATAAGCGTCCAAAGGTGGAGGTAGAAGAGGTAGAAGTGATTGAGGAGCCGCGCAGGCGAGCACCGTCATGGGAGGTGCTTCCCAGCGCACCTCCTCACCCACTGCAGCGGACTTGCAGCCACAAAGCGGCGCCTTTGGGGTGGGGGGTAGACGAGGAAAGAGAGAGGGATAGATCGCAGTCTGCGCCGCTTTCACACACAGGCAACTCGCTAGGCCTGCAGCTTCCCCCCGCCCCTCGCCAAAAGCACACCCACCTCAATGCGGCATCCAATGGTCTTCAGCGAGCATCAGCTGCCTCCACGGCAGCCTCCAACGGGGATGCTGTGCAGGAGCTAACCGATGAGAGAGAAGCCGTACTTCCCCCGCCTCCACCTGTGATCAGCATGCAACCAATGATCCGCCAAGGTAGGGCGCGCGATCGAGCCCGCACGCACGCACACTTACACACACACACACACACAATACACACATTTACACACACACACACACACACGAATGGACACGGACGAACGCAGAGAGTGAGATAGAAAGAGACGCGCCCACACAAGCAGACAGAGAAAGTGAGAGAAACACAAGCACACACAAACACCCCTCATACACAAAATCCCCAGCCGCCCACCTTCTAGTCCAGTATTTTCGCGGTACTGTGTCCATTCTATCCACACGTCACTCGGTACGTTAGGCTACTGGGCGTCGCGATTGGATGCGGTTTTTTCTTATGCCCATTTCTCCTATCTTTCCCTCATTAATTCTATCAACTCTGACAGCTTATCCAAATTAGCTGCGGCGCACGTGACGTTTTTTGGCGGTTTCTCTGATGGCGGGCGTAGTTCTCATATCGACGCCAGATTCTTTCAAGTTGAATGTTATCTAACGAAAGGGGACGGTTACGATTTGCAGTTTTTGCTTAAGCATCTCTAGTCAGGCGCCGTTTCCTCAACACTTCGCGGATGCATTTGTTTGGTTCATGTTTCCATGACTGCCTGTTGTGTACTAGGAATCACATCGTCTGATAATTTTCTGGTTTGCTTGCAGAGCGGATGTGTGACCCGACCGCTATGATGGGCGGACGGTTGACGGTTGCGCTGGTGATGCTGACCACCTACGGCGTGGGGCGCTTGGTGGAGTGCCTCCTGCGGAGCGTTAACCCTGAGGAAATGCACTGGTGGGCGCACTACAACGCAGGGAGGCGGGTTGTCGCGGAGGGGCTGGTTGGGCGGGACATTGCCCAGGTGGAACATCCGAGTGACCTGGAGGGGGTGATTGCTGGGCCTCGGCAACGACGGACGGATATTGTCGTCGGGCTTGATCGTTTGAACCGCGCGGGTGGGGTCTCGCGTGAGACAGTGCAGCGCTGGGCCGCTAGTGATGCAGACAGCCCCCTGCCAGCAGGTCATGCGCTGAGCTGACACCCCCATTGTATATTTGTGCCAGCCCCCCCCCCCCCCCCCCCCCCTCCAACATTATAATAAATCCCACCGTTATGCTATACCGTTTTTTCACGCCACGCCAGCGTCTGCAGGAAATGCAGGAAACAGAAGGCATTGCAGTGTAAACGCGAACAAGCTACGCTGTGTCAGTCTACTCAGATGCACAAAAGGGCATCGGTTTAGTGAGATAGTTTTTTGTTGCGTTAAAGCCCCGACTAAGGTGGAAGTATGGGGTGGCATCGGTTCCACGTACCTTCGCTGTGCATTGCAGTGCATGTGAATGCATCCGTCTACGACTGCCATTATCTCTGCTGGCAGGCTAAAACCCAAGGAAGCCTTTCTTTTCCTCTGCTTCGGGCAATGCGGCCTTTGCTGCTAGCAGATGTCCCCTTACCTCGTCCACCACCGCCCTGGGCAATGCCACACGCTGCCCGTTCTTCATGTAAAACTCACCAAGCAAGCGTAGCCCCTCTGCGTCACACGCCAACAGAATCGCTGTCAGCAATGGTCAACATCTGTCCATATTCAGCGTGTTCACTCGTCAACTAGACGCACATTTCTGTAATTCCCACTGGTTATTTTGAATGAATGAATGTGTGTGTGTGTGTGTGTGTGTGTGTGTGTGTGTGTGTGTGTGTGTGTGTATTGTTCAGTGAAAATAGAGGTTGGGCAGGTCAAGGAGGACTTGTGTAGGGAGTTTCGAATGACTGTTGATGCGTGCCCTACCTTTGATCTCCTTTTGCGACCGCTCGCCACTCAGGCGGCTGTCTTCCTTCCACTTGGCAACGAACTCCCTCACAAGCGGCTTAGCCTCGTCCGCCTTCCGTCTCACCTGTGACAGCAGTAAGAAAAAAAAGCACAATTGACACACAATCACTCATGCCTAAACATGCGGATGATTGTCACTCCTGCCAGTGATATGGAATGAAGCTGGGGGCACGTGCTGAGACTGAAACAAAGTACATTGGTTTATGGTATCACGTTTACAAATTCCAGTCGTTAGGTTAGATATGGCTAAATAACATTCCCAAACGGGGTGAAGTGAGGAAGGATAGTCGCCCACACTCCGTACGTGCGAGTAAGGGTGTGCGTGTCTACGTGTATGTCGGTGCGTGTGAGGGTGTGCGTGTCTGCGCGCGTGCGCTTGCGCGCGCGCGCGTGTGTGTGTGTGTGTGTGTGTGTGTGTCTGTCTGTGCGTGGGTGTGTGTGTGTGTGCGTTCACCTCAAATTCATTGGCACCTTCCTCCTCCAACTGAATGCTGTCCAGCAGGGAGTCCACAAGCTTTGGCGCGAGCTTGGCATAGCCTGGAGCAAAACACGGGAAGCAATACATTCACGCATGCACAAGTTTACATATATACTCACACCCGCACGATCAAAGTATATCTACAGACACATTTACCCCCACACACACACGTACACACAGCTACACACACATTTACACATATGTAACGCATACACACATGCACATACACATAAGCACACACACAACCACGTACGCAGGCTGTCTCTCACACACGCACACACGCTCACATCAGAATACACATTCATACGCATGCTGGCACGCGTATTCCCTTACGCTCACGCAGTTAATCCTGGCACATACATATAGTCACTCATATAGACATACCCTAGGCAAAGGATCAGGTGGTTACAAATACTCAGATACAATGCCAAGTCTGCGAACAATAATGTTTCTTCACTCGCACACCGTCATACAAAAAGCAAAAAAAAACAGTAATACACTTGCAACACTGTAAGGTAGTAGCGTGCGAGTGAAACACCGCCTGCGAAGAGGCACTTGCCCAAAAGCCTGCCGCTAGGTATTTGAGGAAGATGTGGTGCGTAGAGGGAGCCCAGGGTGTCAAGATAGGATACGCACCTTTCGGCAGGCCACCTTCTTCCGCTTGACTCCGCCCTGGCACCAGCACAGCCAGGCCAGCGCCAAGAAGCAGGGCTCGCCGGTCGGTGGCACTCGGCATACCCGTCGCCATTTTCACGGGACCTGCACCCGGGCCGTCTTCAGAGCTGCTAGTTTGAGCGTCTCAGCGCGGCCCGAATGACACAGCGGTGCTAGTGAGTTACCTTCAGGCCGAGCTACGTAATCAGCGCGCGCCGTAACTGGTGACCGTCGCTTCGTAACCATCGACGCTGCCTTGGCCGCCGTGTACAGCTGCCGCCCGCCTCGGCGCGGAGAGCTGCAACACTTCGGCAGCGGCTTCAGCTGGATAGACGTTAAGCTCGCCATCGCTGCCACAGTGACACTCGCTTGGCAACCACTACCAGAGGTAACGAGCCATGCGTCGAGGTTGGTATAGTAAATGGACCTTCTGTTCCGCGACCACCGCGACAATTTTTTTTTTTTTCACCGCGACATAAATAAGGATCCTTATCCATATGATGAGCGCGGAAGCAGCAGCATTTCCCCACTTTAATACATTTGTTTCTTAAATCGGGTATATATTATTTTATCCGGCTTTTTCACCGAAAATAGGCGCATTACTCAAGCGATCATCCGGCAAACAGACATTCCATTTATTATGTACATATCGAATAGAAAAAAATGTGGGGAATCGCCAATAAAAACCGGTTGAAATAATAAAGGATTACAAAAAGCAAAATAACATGAACACGGACAGGGAAAAGGGTTAAACTGGCACCGCGATAATTTAGAGAGAGTTTATCTCTAGAAAAAAATTATTATAAGAAAAAGCAGCGCAGACCACCAAGTAAATAGAATCAAAGAGAAAAAACCTAAGCCCGAGGAACATGACGGCATGCCACAGCATCAGCATTGCCATCATGCAAAGTATCGCGGAGATAGGGACCCAAAGTACCATGAAGAGCAGTAAAAAGGCGTTGCATGAATTCTCGCCGCACATCCCCCCAAAACACCCCCCCGAAACGAAAGTAGTTTGACGAACGAAATGTTGCGTACGGACATAACTGTAAGAGCGCAAAGAATGAGAGTCAGCGGCACCCATGCCATGTAAGCGACGAACTGCCACCAAAATAGCCATGTGATCAACCGACTCAGTCGCCATAGGCGCCAACCCGCCCCCATCCTCTAGAGCGAAGGGATATTAGTCATGGACCGACTAAATCAAAGGCGTTCCGAGCAAAGCGAAAGTGCGGAGGTCCACATCGAGTTTGCCATAATGAGCTCCCAATGCAAGACTGCTCGGGAGTGGGAGACGAGCACCCATGCAATGAACATTGGTGTTCGTGCGAGCACTTGTAACCGTCACATCAACAACAAGATGACGGTATGGAGCCATGTCTAACCAACGCACATCCCCAAGACGATCGAGAAGCTCCCGACCGAATATGGCGGACCTCCAACCGCAAGTCCCGGCCCGTAGTAGCCCTCGCTTTAAGCATGAACTCTTCAAGCACGGGGACAATCCGATCGTGGAGCGGAATGACGTACCAAGAGCACCGGCATGGGAAGATATGGTCCATAAGCATATAGAAGTTATGAATTGTGGAGCGTTCACCCGAAATAGAGGTGCCCGATACCGTTGACGAAGATCCAAACCCACGAAACCTTAAGGAAGCCTCATTGCACCGAGAGCACTTACGAACATGAGAGGCGCGCTCCACGGCGAGGCCAAGCACCCGGTGCGCTGCCATCGTATAGCAATCGAATGGCACCTTGAAACTCGACTAATGCAAAGCGAAAAAAAAAGCCAAAGCCTTGCGACCCGTAAACGAAATCACCATTATATAGTCCGGTGGGGATGGTCTGCAAAACGCCACGAGGTCAAGGTAGGCCCGGGCACGAAGAATGCGCGAAATGCCCTATTGAATGTTGCCCCCATATCCCTAGCGTGTGAGAGCATTGGAGTCGGAAGTTAAAGGCAAGTCAATTGGGTAGCGGGCGCCACCGCATTGTCAACCGGAAATGCCACCAACTCGACATCGGGCCCAGCATAATCGGAAAGGTCTTGATTTAGTGTGACAGTCAACACCACGAGATCCGATTCCGAAAACCCGCCCATAGTGGATGTGGTATCATACGAGCTGCGCAAGAGGACCGCCTACGACAAAGTAGAAGTAGCAACATTCAGTAGTTCCTGCCGGATAAGACCGTACAAATGATCTAGCGACTCAGACTCGTAATTAGTTATCCGGTTGGCGAGGGTGGCGGTGAATGAAGTATAGTGAGCATGTTCATTAAGGGGAGCATCGGGAGTCGGAAGTTGTAGACTAGTCAGTTGGGTAGCGGGCGCCACCGCATTGTTGACCGTAGATACCACCAGCTCGACATCGGGCCCGGCATAATCGGAAAGGTTTTGGTTCAGTGTGTCAGTCAACACCACAAGCTCCGATTCCGAAAACCCACCCATAGTGGAGATATAATCATACGAATTGCGCAATTGGACCGCCCACGGTAAAGTTGAAGTGGCAACATTCAGTAGTTCATGTTGGATGAGACCGTACAAAGGACCTAGCGACTCGGACTCGTAATCAGTAATCAGGTTGGCGAGGGTCGTAGTGAATGAAGCATAGTGAGCATGTTCGGCGTCGAGCTCGAAGGACGGTATATTAAGCCCCCCAATTTCCACAGGGAGGGAGAGCTGTCGTTTAGCACAATTCAGTTGATCGAGTGTTTGTGCGTCCAGAGAAACGCCCAAGATTCGATAAACTGCTGCACGAACGGCCCTTTCTGCAGTAGCAAGGTACGGTCGGCAGATATCTTGGGGGAGGGTGCGGAGCACGAAACCATAGCGGCGTACCGCACACGTGATCATCAAGCGGAAAGCGGCGTGTGTCCTTCCGAAGTCCGACATAGCAAAGCAGACGATCTTGTCCAAGAGGAGTTGATGAGCCTAAACGGTGTCTTGCAGCCAAGAGTGAACATAGTTCTCATTATGAGACGCCGGAGGGCCGTGTGCCATCGAGAAGTCCATCGCCAAAGGGCCTCCAAGGTTACTAGTACCCGTAACAACGGAGACCATCGCCCGTATCACCTCGACAAGTTCAAGGGCCGTATCCGGAGGTACCATGCACGAAGATTTGATTGGTTGAACATTCGAGCAGACTTTCCCCAGTTCCTCCGTAGCCACCGTAATCACAGTCGGGACGAAAGGCGTTTTGATCAAATACTTGCCATCGTCAGAAAAGGCTTGGATCGCCGCTGAATCCTTGCACCGTTCTCCAATATTCCGGAGGGGGTGCTCATCGCCAGGTTGAACAAAAGCGGGCCAAGAGGATCTCCTTGTCGGACACCCGTGCGAGATTGAACCGTGTAGGAGCGAAGCACCGTTGGGTTCGAAATAATACACCGTGGAGTCCCGTGAATATATCATCTCAACTAACGGGATAATGGGATGCAAGTCAGGGTTCTTGTAGTCTTGTACACCTCGCAAGGAAACTCCGGCGGGAAATGGTGTTGAAGGCGTTCTCCAGGTCCAAGCCTAGAAGGCTGCAATCAGGAATAGCTTGTAGACCAATGCGAGTGGTATGAATGGCTCGCTCGATACCCGATTATTATACAGCAAATAATAATCGAAGTGAATTGCAAGGAAAATATATAAACCTTACAGGAATTGCTGACGATGGAAGAATAAAAAGATAGAAATAAACAGGCACAGAAGCCCTGCCCTGGGAGCAGGGCGGTAGGCAAGAGCAGCTGCGGATTCTAATAATCAATTTTATCGCTTATCCAAATATTGAAGTCCCGATTTTGTAGTATTATAGAGACTAAATCTTTGACAAAATTCTGCTGAGCTGAGCATGCGCATCGCGGGAGATGGCCGAGGTCTCAAGGGACACCCGCTGCCGGGGTCTGGTCGCCCTCGCAGCCTCTAAAGACAGAGACGGATATACTGTAGCTGCACTATTTACAGCCCGCTTCCTTGTCGTTGAGTAAATCACCTGTGCTTTTAGAACTTACCTGTCTCTACCTTTGACGAGTGCTTGCGCGAAGCGGGGCAACGCGGTACGACAGATACCACTGAAATCTGCTGACGGAGGACATGCGGGTACTCCGGGAAGAGCCTTCTGGTGGCTCCTCTCGTCGCCGATAGCTCCACCCGCCCCTTGGTGGACCTAGCAATTTATTGCTTTCAATTTCAGCCGATTTTCCCAAACTGGACTGGTTAGGCGAGGCAACCTACAGTTTAGCAGAGTCCCCGTCCCGAACAATCCGGTAAGAGCTTTGGTATCCCTGTGCGTGAAGTCGGCGGCGAGTTGCGCGGGTACGAGGAGTGCGCCGTGAAGGCGTGAACTGTCGTCTTTACCGTATACACTTGGGAGTTGGGAGGCCTTGGCAGAGCTTCCTGCCTTGTCGATTTCTATAGCCAGGAAGCTCATTCCTGCCGCTACGGGTCATAGCTGTAGCGTGAATAGCTACAGGATGGGCGACCTGGATGACCTGTTGTCCGAGATTTCCGCCATCGAGAAAGGTAACTACAAAAGGTCGCCGAACGATAGATCTTCCCGGCCGCCAGCAGCGGGGGCAGCTACAGCGGTGCCACCTACGCGACCAGCGCAAAATACCGGCGGACAGGGGGTTACAGGCACTTTGGATAGCCTGCTGGACGAGCTGGACTGCATTCAACCCTCCGCATCCTCCACCAAACACACACCGCAACCAGCCGCGCCGCTACGCAGCAAGCGAAGCAGCAATGCCGGGCAGCGAAGTAAGTGTCAGATGGTGATGCTGGGTCCACCAAGCAACGCTCGTGGTCGTTATTCCGGGGTTGGAGGCACCGTGTGCTGCGATCAGCTGCGCTGCACGCGCTGCGACTTTCGGGTCCTCACTTTCGCTGACGTGGAATGGTACCGAGACGCCGACTACATGTTCTTCCGGAACCGCTACCCCGACGAGGACCGGCTCCGCGAGAAACTAAAAACTCGTGCAGGGTGTATGGCGTACGCATGTCAGTGCCAGTGGAGCAGCTGCCGGGAGACCAGGGTTGTGGACTATAGCAGCGAACTCCGTTGGGTTTGTGCAGGTCACAGCTAGCGACCCAGGAATACGTCCACTTTTGCCTCGTTCCTTCTCATTATAATGCGAGCCTTTTTATCACGCACGTCAGCGAAGCCGTTCATCCAAGGCAACGCACACGATAGCTAATGTTTTTCGTCCTCTTCGTACCAGCTGCCAGGCTAGGCTATGCTCGTCCATTAATCTACCTACTTCGCCCTCGATGAAATAGCAACATAATCACACACACACACACACACACCACGCACGTTGACGCATACATATACATACTTGTCTGCGCACACATGGCCAGTCGCACATACCTACGACAGTCGCACGACCGCACGGATGCAATGTACATACGGTCACACACACACACACACATACACAGAGGCAAACCATAATAATGCTATATCAATAGCCATCAAAGATACTGTAGTGGTGCATAGTCAGTGAAGAAAATGTAAGTCCAAAAACATGTGAAATATGCAATGAAACATTTGAGTGAACAAAGACGGTCAATACACATGAGCAAAGAAACTCGGCTCGAGGAAAACGCAAACCATGCCAGAAATCAATTCACCTCATGCGCAACACCAAGCCGGAAAATGCATCAAACCAAATATACCCGTTGCCACAATCCCGGTGTCATTACCTATTTGGGAAGATAATGACACATGAAAACACAACTGGGATTGCAAGCACTTCAAAATATCTGGGGAATGTGAGGTGACAGCTCACATCGTAGCTCAATATCGCCTGCCAAGGCAGCCGCAGACCGATGAATTACAGCGGAGTGGCAGCAAAAGGATGCATTTGGGCAACAACAAGAAAAGCAATCGACGACATCGGACTTAGGCCGCCTTTGCCTGCTGCCCCGCCGCTTCCCGGCGTGACTTGAGGACGTTGGTGAGGTAAAACTCGCCCGCGCGGTAGCTGCTGCGCACCAACGGGCCACTGGCCACGTACAGAAAGCCCAAATCCTCCGCCACCTTGGCGTACCCCTCAAACGCCTCGGGTGTCACATACTCGCTCACTGCCATGTGCCGCTTGGTGGGCCGCATGTACTGCCCCAGCGTCACCACATCCACGTCCGCCTCGCGCAGCACCTGCCCACAACAAAACCCATCAGACGGGGGACACGGAAAAAAAATAAAAAATGGCACAGCAGAGATCGGATATCTTCTCGTTGGGGTTGAATCCAATTTTAGGGCTTGCGAAAACCCTAACTGTGTATTTGAAGGCGGAACACTGCGGTATACAGAGCGGGCTGGAGAAATGACCCAGTGTGCAGCATGGGGGAAGGGCAGTAGTGTGAAGGGCGAGTTTGATGGATGAGATGATGGGTTGAGGGCGATGGCGATGACAACAAGGCTGTCCTCCAATGCACCCGACTGATTCAAACCTCGGGTGCACCCAGTCTTGACTTCGCAGACGAGTGACAAGACTGCGTGCATCTGGACACGCACTGATGGGAGCAGTGCATCGCTCTAATTGTGATGAGATATGACAGGGAAAATTGAGAAGTACTGGTAAAATAGCATAGAATATGTCATTTTAATATAATATAATATGAAGTACATGTTTAATAACCGGGGATGGGAATGAGGGCAGAGTAACTTGGCACACAAACAAAAAACAGATACTTTGGATGAACAAAGACGAGCGAGTTGAGGGAAAGTATGAATCAGTTTGGGGGTGAGAGAGGAGAAAAGGGAGAGTGGTGGTGCAGGGAGACAAAGGTTAAATAAATCATGCAAGAAATAATGATCAAGATTGGAAACGGAAAGCAATGTACGATTGAGCTGACGATCAGGACTAAACAGATTTGATGTATAAGAAAGAGGGAATGGGACTGGAGGCAAGGGAGAATAGGCCGGAAAGTGGGTGGCTGGTGTTTTTCCCTGAACAAGCAACTATTTGAAAACGCGTTACAAATTTGAAGATAAATAGGGTAGAAAAAGGTGCGTTTGCCTCCAAAAAGGGCGAATGAAAAAAGAGCGGCCATAAACTCGGGCATGGGGGGGAGGGGGGACTGTGGAGGCTGGGCCACTGTTTCAGACCAAGTACAAAATGGACCAAAACTGAGAAAACAGTGACCAATTTAGTGTTCAAAAAGCGTATACGAAAAATAGTCATGCCAGAAAAGGGACGAGCAGGGCAAGGGGGAAATATTTTGGGGAAATCATAGTCACCTTCAGCGCATGGACGACCTCCTCGGGAGTCTCCCCACAGCCGAGCATGATGGAGGTCTTGGTCACCGCGGCGCCCGCAGCCTTGGCCACCCGCAGCACCTCCAGCGACTGCGCCCAGTTGGCGCGCCGGTCGCGCACAAACGGCGTGGTGCGCTCCACGGTCTCCACGTTGTGCGCAAACACGTCCAGACCGCTGCGCGCCACCAGCTCGATGTGCTCCCGATTACCCTGAAAGTCAGGCACGAGCGCCTCCACCAGCAGCCGCCCATCCGTCTTCTCCTTCAGCAGCCCCACCGTCTTGGCAATGTGCCTGGGAGAGAAAAAGCATTACAAAAAGGGTCAGAAGGTACGGGGCCAGTCAGCGGGCACAGCCTCAACTGCTACAGGTAAGGAATGGATATGTTTAGGTTGTGATTAAGCGAGTAAACAGGCGCCACACCTGTGTTTCAGGTGATTTTTGCATTAATATTTACCATTTCTGGGGAATTTAGGCATCACTCATTCAATGAGCGATTGTATCTCTGAACAGTAATGTGAGAGCGATCTTTGGGATAACAAATTGTCAGTAACGCTTCGTTTCACATAATCAACCGTTTCACCGGTAGCAGAATATGAGTGGGTCTGTGGGGCGTGAAAACATGCGTTAAAAAGAGGTATACAGAAAAATAGCATAACTTCCGGTTAAACATGTCGGAATTGTAGCCCTTGTCTTGGTTCCATTCATTCCAACTCATTCGTTTAAGAGTGCACGCATTGGACTGTGGGTATATACATGTGAGATAGTCCAATCTCCTCGTCCCAAATTTGTGCGCACTCATCCAACTACACACGTATTGGACGGCTTGTCCAAATGCAAGGCCGAGAGCGATGTTTAACTTGTTTCATACCCATCCATCCACGGCGTCTTTCAATTATCCACGCATGCACTCGACTATGTGACTGTGACTGTTTGTGTGCGAGCGTGCGTGCGTGCTTGGGGAGGAGGGAGGGAGGCTACGGGATGAGAAGGAGTAAGGCCCTTAATGATGTGGTTGGAAGAAAGGTGGGCCGGTTAGAGTTTCTGATATTTTGGGGAAAACTTGTTTCTTAATACAACAACAATCACTACTGCACAGAATACAAGAGACAGGTTATATAGACGAAGCATTACCAACAACTCTCCATCTCTCTGCATGCCGACTTGCGTGCATGCTTAAGAGCATGATCACTGACAGTGAATGACATCGAGACGGTGGGGAAGCTCATCAATGAAATGGACAAGTGATGAAGCCGCGTGCGTACCTGCTTCCCTGGTCAGGCAGGTCATCACGGTCCACACTGGTGAGCACCACATAGTCCAGCCCCCAGGCAGCCACTGCCTTGGCGGTGTTCTCGGGTTCCAGCGGGTCCAGCGGCGGAGGCGCGCGGCTGGTCTTCACCGCGCAGAAACGACAGCCGCGAGTACAGGTGTCGCCCATCAGCATCACCGTCGCCGTGGCAGTGCCGCCGTCACCGCCACCCCAGCACTCCCCAATATTCGGGCACTTGGCCTCCTCACACACGGTGTGAAGCTTCAGCTCGCGCAGCTTCGCCTTGATCTCCGTGTATTTCTCCCCGCCCGGAACTTCCCGCTTCAGCCACTCTGGCTTCCGAACCCGCTCCTGCCGCCAGAATAACCCGAGCCCCTCCCGTCAACGTCAGTGCACACCTCGAGAGCGTTACACAAGTGGGTTTGAATAACATAACGTAACGCACCCTGTAGCTCGGCGCCTCCACGGAGTAGTTTTCGTGCAGGTTCTGTCCGCTGACAAAGTCGCCAAAGTCAGGGCCTGCCGCAGATTACGATATCGTAAGTCAGCCTGTGCTACCGGGATATCAACAGAAGAGATTGGCATGCTACTTTAGGACGGACAGGTCTGAACCTGCGGCTAGCTTATCCTTCAGGCCCTGTAGCGCGCGAGTCACGCTGGCAGGGGAGACGGGCTCCGGCTGATGATGGGCGGGTGCTGCATTGGCAGCGGCAACTACCCCACCGGAGCCCGACCTACCACCCGCCGCGGCGGCAAAGCAGCGGCGCAAGGCTGTCCCCGAAAGCTTTGACATCATTATAATTGTTGTCTGTATCTATTGGGGACAGCTTAGCTCCCTGCTGGGCCTCGCCAACGGAGCTATATAGCGGAGGTGGAGGACGGTAGTATTTGGCAATTCGATATTCACGCTGGACACCCGACGAGGGGGAAGAGCACGCAACCCGCTGATTGCCCGCTCAGAATATCCCGAAATACATGAGGAATAAAACCGAAATCAAGTCGGACTGATACGTACAGTTCCGTACATTATCGCATGACGTGCACACAGTACACGCCGCTGTCGTATGCCGGCGACTCGGCGAGCTACTTGCGCCTGCCAAAGGCGCAGCACGACTGACCAATAGGCGCCCGCGACCTTTGTAACAGGCAGACTCGGCGCTTTAAGCGGTCCGTGAGTGGACGCGTTACTGTGGACCCAGTCTCAGCGCTGCAGCTCTGCTCGTAATTAGGTTCCACACGTTCCCCCTCTGCACATATCCAACGGCGCTGGCGGGTACGTTTCGCAACTGGCCTGCCTGGGTGTTCTGCCACTCGGCGTCCCTTGTCCACATTTCCGGGAATTGTTGTTCATTTATTGTCGTTTGCCTTCGTGCTTGCACCCCTGTATTCATCAATTGCTTGGCAACAGCTAATTTGACACTGAACTCGCGCGTCAGCAGTGTCCGGCTGTTATCAATTCTTTGGCTTCGTTCGTTTCTCCGCAGGCCTGAATACCTTCCTCCGCTCGAAGCCGTCGCCGATGTGGCGGCAAGGCAGCTGCCCCGCTGTCACGCTGGCCACTTTTTCTTCGGCCGCCTTCCTTCGACAAAGCCCAAGGATTGGCAGCGGAAGGTCCGCCAGCGGCGCTGCTACTGGTGCTGCGTCCGCTAGGCGGGCTTCCGTGATACTGTCCGGACAGCCATACAGTCGGCACTACCCACGGTACGTCGGAACCCCCACTTATCAAGTACAACACCAGAGGGTTATATCAAAGGCAGTCGACAGTTCGACGGAGCAGGCGACCATGGCTACCGAGGCGGAGCTCGGAGACCTCTCCCTGCTGGCGCAGCGCGGGGATCACAGCTGGATGGATCGCCTTCGTGTGGATCCAGAGGCGGAGCAAAACGCGCCGAACCGGGTCAGCCGCCAGGTGAAAAGCGGCCACTTCGTTCCCGTGAAGCCGCTCGCGCTCGGCGCGCCGCGACTCGTCATCCACTCGCCGGCCATGGCCACCGCGCTAGGAATATCGGAGGACGAGGTGAAGAGCGACCGGTTCAAGGCCTTTTTCAGCGGCGATATCGACCAGGTAACTATATCCTTGCCTCAGCGCCGACATGTCATCCACGTTGTATGCCGACTTCATCTCTCTGTGATATTAGGATTGTTACCTTCTTAGGCTTTTTCGTTGTGACGACTGTCGCAGGTGGAAGGGTTCCGGTCATGGGCTACTCCTTACGCGCTGAGCATTATGGGTGAGCCGTATAGCACGAACTGCCCCTTCGGCAACGGAAACGGGTACGGCGACGGCCGAGCCATCAGCGTGGGGGAGGTGACGGTTGGCGGGCAGCGGTGGGAGATGCAGCTGAAAGGCGGCGGGCCGACGCCCTTTTGTCGACGAGCGGACGGCCGCGCTGTGCTGCGCTCCTCCATCCGCGAGTTTCTGGCCAGCGAGGCGATGTTTCGTCTGGGCGTGGACACCACCCGCGCGCTGTCGCTCGTCGTCTCCGGGGAAGACACCACCCAGCGCCCGTGGTACAGGTGAGCTGGGCGAAAGGGCGTGTCGTGCTAGGCTCTGGAAGTCGATGTTGTGGTAATGTGGGGTTTGATGAAGTAGGGAGTTGTTGAAGAGTGTGTTCGTTAGGCTACATGGAGGCCTGTGGGGCTGGCAGCTGATGCAGGCGGGTGGGTGCTAGCTGCGCCTTCGTGTCATGTTGGAGCATGTGAGTGGGACTACTGCATAGCGTTGTGGTTGCTACTTGCTTCGATGACCAACGGACAGGAGTGAGTCTGCCGTGTGGGTGAGGTGCATGGATGGGTATGTGGGTTTGTCGTTTAGGTGGGAAGAGGATTTTGAGGGAAATGTTGTCCTAGCTAGCGCAAGGCGCGATCAGCAACATACTTGCCAGCGCGGTGGAGGGCGTGATTTGTGGCAGCTATCACAAAACGACGCGACCACCATAGTGTCAAAGGAAATAGACAGGTTTTGGGCTCAGTGTAGGATTGTATTCGGTCTGAAACCCAGAGAAGCGAAGTCCCCTCGAAATTCAACACATGTACACGGTTACGAACATAGCAGATATATGAGATGCCTGTGTGTGTGTATGTGTGTGTGTGTGTGTGTGTGTGTGTGTGTGTGTGTGTGTGTGTGTGTGTGTGTGTGTGTGACGATGGTGGGTGGCAGTGAGATCACGGAGGATGACCCTCGGCTGGCCAAGTTGCCTGCGGAGCAGAGGCGCGCGATGCTGAAGCAGAAGCGCGATCCGGACATGATGGTTGAGGAGGCTTGCGCCATCACCACGCGTGTGGCGCCCAGCTTCTTGCGCGTGGGGCACCTGGATCTCTTCGCGCGCCGGGCACGCAAAGAGCCGGAGGATGAGCAGGTGAGGAATGAGCTCGCAGTACGTGTTCGGCATGTTTTTGTGTCCATTTCCAGTCAAGATTCTCGACATAGCGTGCAGAACTGTGTTCTGTTTATTGCTCTTAAGTTTACGTATGGGTATAGTCTCTCAAGTTCCCTCGGCGATTCATTGGATGATGAATTCTTTCGTGTATGCGTCACCATGACACCGTCGCCTTTGTCTTTTGATGATTTTCAACTCTTTTTAGTAGCTTCTGATTTTCATACACTTAACTGAGCCAAACGTCTTGAGGGTGGGAAAGGAACGCTGCCTCTGTAAACTGTGTACGGCCTTTTGCCACAGCGACCGTTGCGACATTTCAAACTGTTTATGTCTCCGCGTCCGTCCATGTTCTCTGTCCTCTGACACATGTGGCTGCCGAACATCCCAAGCACCTCCCATTCCATCCTTCGCTATGTTTGCGTTTCTAGTTTCGCACATGAATATGTCAAGTTGCAGTGACTCGTCACTTCATGCTGTGCATGTAGGATAGCAGTGCCATTTTTTCTTTACTCAAAATGATTCGGCTTGTGACATCTGGACGCTATGAAACGAACAATAACCGCTGAAAATGTATGTAAGGTGTTTTCCTGGCGGGGTGGATTTTGAATTACGTTCGCACTTATTGACGCGACGAGCTGTGGCCGCCGCCCATTGTTCCACCGCAGCGCCGCGAGGAGTTGGAGCTGATGTTGGAGCACGCGTTGTTCCGGGAGTACCCCGACCTGGTGGCTGATCCGGAGGCGTCGACGGAGGGCAAAGCGCAGGCGCTGCTCGACGCCTTTGGAGACAGACTGGCGGCGATGATCGGAGGCTGGCTCCGCGTCGGCTTCTGCCAGGGCAACTTCAACGCGGACAACTGCCTCGTGGGCGGGCGCACCATGGACTACGGCCCCTTTGGCTGGATGGACGAGTACGACCCGCTGTTTGCCAAGTGGACGGGCAGCGGGCAGCACTACGCCTTCATGAACCAGCCCGGCGCCGCGCTGGCCAACTACGCAACGCTCGCGGGCTCGCTGGTGGGGCTGCTGGGCGAGAACGGAAAGGCCAAGGCCAATTCCGCTGTGGACAAAACGGCAGCCAAGTTGCAGGTGAGGTAGTGTTTATCGTTGTCTGTGAGACACAGTGGTTACATGGTATTTGGCTTGTTTCGGTGCTCAACATGTGTGTGTGTGTGTGTGTGTGTGTGTGTGAGTTGTTCAAGTGCGGTGTGAGACTGCCGAGGTGTGTCAAATTGCGAAATGTAGAGGGCGGCTTAGTGAAACTGTCGGGACTATTAGGTGTTGTAATGTCTTACTAGTCCTTAATTTTCAAGATAGAACTAACCATTATACGTTAGTTCCATTGGTTTGCTGCGAGGTAGAGTGTGTGCAGGCCGAGACTCAAAACGCTTTTTCTGTTGAGTTTTTTTTGGCTGCTTGGTTTGGCTGATGCAATTTATAACTAATCGTACCTCACGGTTTCATCCCACCCTTATTTTTTTTCTTCGTTTTTTCCTGTTAGTTTTAGTAGGAGTAGAATAAAGATACAAACGAGGATTTGAGATGGATGTTGAGGAGATAAAGGCGAGAGGGCTTCTCCCTCCATACATATTTATCACCCATCTCCTGTTTCCTACCCTGTCCATCCTTTCCCATTGCCTCCTC
>JAPMLY010000526.1:0-2500 GCA_026401115.1 Tetraselmis chui
CCGACGCACAAACCTACAGCACAAAACACACACACACTCCTCTCTCGCAAACAACCAAACACGGAGCCCTCCTCGCCCGCGCCGCGAAGGACGGCGCCGATTTTTCTTACCACAAAAAACACTCAACCCTCACAAATATCCAGTTCACACACAAACAAGAATTCATGTGGGGCGTCCACAACACCCGCCTACTTACTCACAACCCCACCCTGCGCTGCCCCCTATGTGGTCAATTCACCAGCAACGGCCACATGGCCGGTAACTGCCCCTCTATGTCTGGTCTAAGACAGGACCGACACAACAGCGCTCTGCAACTCCTACTCTCCCTACTGGAACACCACAACGGAGGACGTTGGGAAACCATCACCGCAGACTTCGGTAACAAACCCATAAAATCGTTTGCTTCCCCCACCCCTGCCCTCACTCCACTTGACTGCCACCCACCTCACCCCACCCACATGCCCACCCGACTTGTTGCTGCTGACGAAGGTCTCTCGCCTGACTCCCTCACCTCATGCCCCGCCGTCCTCCCCCCTGAGATTCTCCCCCCCCTGCTTCGTCCCCCTGCACACAAACCTGACTTCATCCGCATCCTCGAACCCCGATTCGTTGGTCACTCCAACGGTCGCCGTCGCTACGCGTCCATAAAAAAGATTCAGATAGGGGAATGGAAGTACTGCACAGACAACAACCTCTCCCACACAGCCGACCTCATACGTAACAAATACACACCCCTTGCGAACGCCATCAGAAACCACTGGCCAGGCACAGTGGTCGACATCCTCCCCATAGTCATGAGCCGCACAGGTACACCGCACTCCTCCACCATCACGAGTCTCACCTCCCTTCTCACCGCCCGCACCGACCCTCCAGATAAACTCGTCTCCAAAGCACATCTCGACACATCTCGCATTCTTGCACAACTCCATACGCATACTGTCCAATGGCTGCATCACCTCCTCCGCATATACCGCATCAAGTCCCGCACGACCTCCCGCCGCGCATCCGCACATTGCCCCCTCGCACGACCCTGAATGCACACAACCTTCGCCTCTAATTGCACCCTCCCCGGGGGGGAGTAAAACCCCCGAACACCCTTGGAGAGGTTGGATTAGGTGGTTAACGGTCTAGCCCTGACTTGTAAGTTCCCTGTATGGCATAGTTGGGAGGGCCCAGAGACAGCAGCCGACGCATCCGGCTTTTGGTGAAAAACCGGCGCATACGGTACATGTTGTAAACAATTTCAATTTCAATATTTCAATTTCAATATCTATCTATCTATCTATCGCTCGCTCGCTCTCTCTTTCTCTATCTATCTCAGTAGCACAGCCGGCGTGCGATAGTACATGCAGAAGGACAGGTGCTAACATGTTGGGTAGGAATATACTAATGATTAGTATCGTAAAAAGCTGGAAAATACAGGTAATTATTACGTGACTCAGTAACATCGCAGTCACCGTCGGGAAAGTCGCAGTCGTCTAGGACCGCGTTTCGGGCTGCCAGAAATGGTTCTTTGCTGACAGTCGTATGAAGCTCGTCCACGTCACACGTCCAACCCGGGGAATAGTTGATGGCACAAACAGCATCGCAACTTTCGTTTAGATTGACGCTCAGCTTGATTGTTTTCAAGGCGTCTGATGGAATGAGCATTACATATTGCGTTAAAACGCTACAACAACAGCGCGTGAACGCATTATTTTCAGAGAACTTCCCATTTTAGGGTAAAACGCGGTGCAAAGTAAAAGACTTATCTGATTTAACAAACTCCACACAAAAGATGCGAGGTGCTCCGATTGCCTCTTATCGTTGGGCAATGTTATTTGCAAAAACAATATGGAAGTGGCACTGTGTTGGGTGGTAAATAGTGAATGCGTGAGGTATTGGTTTGTGTGCGATTTTAAGAATAAATATGCACACTCTCATATTAGGAAGAGCTCAATAAGATATCGTTGCGTATCAACGGTATTAGAGCATTATTACAAGCTTTATGTCACTATTTATGCAATTACATGCCCATTGTCTTGTGGTCGCGACACCTTACCCCCTTCACATGATTCTCAACCAGTGCGTCAAAGGCCCCACGCTCGTTACACCCGTCGCCCCTGTATTTATGGAGTCCGGTGCCCATCGACAATCTCGCACGCTGACAATGGCAATGACAATGACAATGGCAATGGCAATGACAATGGATATACATCATACAAAGGGATACTAAGGGATACTATATACTAAGGATAATGTATATGTTTTGAACCTTGCGCGCGCGCACACTCACACTCACACACACACACACACACACACACACACACACACACACACACACACACACACACCAGGTTAGAAATTAGTACACATTTGCTATTTCTCGTAATCAATGTTATTACTAAAACGCAGATAGGCCACTCCAGAACAACCATCGAATCGTCATCCCAATCTTCGTGCCAACAATTTTGCATATCGTGGATTTGCAGTAGTTAGCTTGTATCACCGCCGTCTCTCC
>JAPMLY010000526.1:7500-12500 GCA_026401115.1 Tetraselmis chui
GATTCACTTAATCCATTCAGCAACATCTCCATCACCTTTACCCCCCTCCCCAAAACAGACATAGCAAGGACGCACACAAACACTAAAATATTCGTACGCAAATAACATGGATTTACATATATTCATGTGAGCCAGTACACTTATGAACACACAAGGACCTACGAACATGGAAACGGGCAAACACACGAACAAAGAGACTCGTACATTGCACAACACGTACATTCACACAGTACCAATACGCTCACACGCTCACAAACACAGACGAACAGAGACACACGCACGCACAGACACACACACGTACGCGCACGCGCAAACAAACAAACACACTCGGAGAGACACACATACGCGCACGCACAAACAAACACGCCCGCGCCCCCCCCCCACACACACACAGTCACGCACGTATACACATACACGCAGCCACACAAGGGTATCATTTCCGCTTGTTCACATCAAGTAGGATTGCGCCCTACATCATATTTCATACACCGCAGCATATCAAGGCCGTTGAGGTCCATTTTTAGCGCGTCTAGTCATTTATAATGTTTTTTGTGATCGTGTCCATGAACCCGTCTAATCATTATCATCATGCGCTAAACATAGTAAAGTTTCCGCACAATTACATATGAAAAACAACGGCTGCGCCATGAATGGAATAAAGGGATGCATTGCGTATGGGAAGTAGCACCTGATTTGATCACAGCACCATATCTATTGATGCCATTCGGCAATAAGATACTACCCTCTTTCATCAAGGCATGGAATTATAAAGCACGGATAAGCAAGTTATGGTGCTTTGCTTGTTGCTCCGGTCATGGTTTAAAATGACAGAATTGCTTATTATCATCATGGCATTGCAAATTAACAACGCAATGATAAATGTATCGGGCACCTTGTTTAATACGGTAATAACATTGGTTATTGGGTACCTTGACTATGTGCAGTATTCAAAGCACGAGCAGCTTGCAATTGGGCTTCAACATACAATAGAGAGCAAGTTGTGCGCAAATCAAACGCAATGCTCATTGTGAGAGCCATCCTTCCCATGAATGCAACGAGTCGAATACGTAAATGATATGCTCGCTCTCCAAAACTCATGCCCTCTCAGTCACCCGTATTGGCATTTCAATCATCGAACTATACTCGGCTCCAAATTGAGCAATACCACCATCACCCATACCGAATTACTATTGTTATCCAACCCGCGGCGAAACATATAAAACTTCATTGGCTGTGGGCAGCCATGCATGACTGACGCGAGATATTAAGAAGACGATATTAAAATGAGTAAAATGTATCCCAACCAACGCCGCAAAGGAATTATTGCGTGCGTAGCAAAATGAGTACAAACCAATATTCACTGGATTTGGAACGCTGTGACTTCGAATCAGCGGTCGGAGCAAACAAAATGGGTTTGAAGACAAAGCTCACCAGTTTAACGGCATTCGATTCAATAAACTGTTCCGAAATCCTTTTTTTGTAAAGCAAGATTATGAAATGTTTGCGTATACGCGTAGTTCCTGTGTATTCGCGAAAGCTGCAGCTTCACTCTCCAGTTGTTCGTTTGCGTTTGTCAGAATGTGTGGTTGTGCGCGTGTGTGTGTGTGTGTGTGTGTGAGTGTGTGTGTATGTGTGCTAGCTTGTGTAATTGTATGCAAATGCGTGTGCTGTGTGTATGAATGTATGCGAGTTTGTGTGTGTACATGTTTAGGCTAGATTTGTATGCGAGAGTTTTGTGTGTTTGTGTGTCAAAATGTGTGTGTGTGTGTGTGTGTGTGTGTGTGTGTGTGTGTGTGTGTGTGTGTGTGTGTGTGTGTGTGTGTGTGTGTGTGTTTGTGTGTCTTAGCTATGCTTGGGTGGGGGGGTATTGTGGGAATGACCGGTTATTCTTGCCTTCAATGTGTGCAGATTAAAAGCGCATTTGAAGGTGGAGAATGTGGACATGATTGTGCGTATGGCCGCGGTGAGGATGTGCAGGTGTACTATCTTTATTTGTGTGTCTAAATGTGTATTCATGCTTCTGTCTGTAACGGCGCATTTTGTATGTATGTGTTTCATTTGCGCAAACTGGCGAATGAGGGCGCTCGTGTGTTGCTTAGGGTTATTGTCATGACGACAATGCCATGTAATGAATACTACTCATGATTTTCACTATAGGGCTTAGTAACCTAGTGACATGCTTATTTAATAAGTTCGTGGATCACAAAATTTTAATGCAGGACATTTAATAGATTTATTGCTGCTGCTATGATGATAAGATTAATGTGTGTGCATTCGCCTGTTGTGTATGAGGTAATGTAGACAGCGAGCGGTGAAGATGCCGATGCGTGTGCGGACTGGAATTCAATAAAATTCACTAGTCCGAGCCACGAGCCTAGCTTTGGGAGGTGGGGGGGAATCGTATACGCAGATTTTTTGGATTTGCAGGGATTGATGAAATCGGAAGGAGACGCTCAGTCACAACTGTTGCTCGTCGTGCCAGGATTTGAGCAGCAAGCAACCGATTCTTTTACACCAGCGGCCCCTTGTATGCTCTATTGCGCGGGTCGTGCACCGCCACCACATCATCACTGTGCATCACATTCACAGAATTTGGTGGCGGTGACCTTCACAAAGTTAGAGAGTGGGATAATGAACAAGGAAGGCGCGCGGCCGTAGTCATAACATCCCAGCCCTTTCTTAGTATGGGCATTCGGCCCCGCCATATTATTTGACACTGCTACCAGGTCACTATGGTGCTTTGCAGTAGCACAGCCGGCGTGTTACTGACGCGGGGGAAAAACTACAAGTGCTATCAGAACCCCCGTTAGACACAAAATAATCATTAGACTCCGCTGGAAAATATAATGCAGTGTTGTAATGAACAGTCGCCTCTTCGTTCTCGCAATCACCGTTGGGAAAGTCGCAGTTCAGGACTGCTTTTCGGGCTGCCCAGAGTGCATCTTTGGTGAGAATCGTATCAAGCTGGTCCACGTCACATGTCCAGCCCGTGAAATTTTTGTCACAAGCAGTATCGCAACTTTCGCCTGTGCCACCAAAAACCCACCCCTCCGTGGCCGTCGTGGCCGGGACACAGCAGGGGGTGGCGGTTGTTGTTGCTGCGACGGTGGTGGTGGTCTCAGCAGGGGTTGACGTTGTTTGTGCTGTTGAAGTGGTGGTCTTGGCAGTAGTGGTTGTTGCTGCGACGGTGGTGATGGTCTCAGCAGGGGTTGACGTTGTTTGTTCTGCTGAAGTAGTGGTCTCGGCGGTAGTGGTTGTCGCTGCGCCGGTGGTGGTGGTGATCTCAGCAGGGATTGACGTTGTCTGTGCTTCGACGGTGGTGGTCTCGGTTGTGGTGGTTGTCGCTCCGACGGTGGTGGCGGTCTCAGCAGGGGTTGAGGTTGCTCGAGCAGCTGAAGTGGTGGCCCCGGCCGGAGTGGTGGTCGCTGCGACGGTGGTGGTCTCAGCAGGGGTTGACGTTGTTGTTGCTGCTGAAGTGGTGGTGTCGGCGATAGTGGTTGTCGCTGCGACGGTGGTGGTGGTCTCACCATGGGTTGAATGGGTTGTGGCTGCAGGGGTTGTGACCGCCCTACTAGGGGTCGGGGACGGCGGCGTCACAGTGGTCTGTGGCGCCAACGGCGGCACGGAAAGTGGACGCCCATTGACCTGCTCTACCGCGGGCTTGCCCAAATTCGTCCGCAGCTGTTCCAACTCGTCCCCAACCGCCGCTCGATCGAACACCAGACTGCCGTCGCTGACCTCGGACGTGGTGTAGCTCTCATCGGTCAATTCGGCATTAAAGGTGTCGTCTCCCACCAGCGCGACCGAACGCGCAGTCAGGGTGCTTACTTGATCCGGAGGGCCCCCAAACAATACGGTAAAGGTCAAGATGTTGCCGGTGTTGTCGACGGCGAGGTCTACGGCGGTCACGAACCGGCGATTCCAAACGTTTATAGCTGCCGACTTGTCGAGGAAGGAACTGATGAAGAGAACTAGTGCGTCGCTCAAACTGCCAACGTTGTCATTGTTATTGTCCGCCTCTTGCTTCAAGCCGCGGCCGAGTAGAAGAAAGGCGCCTTGGGGGGGAGCCAGTTGAACTGGCACGGCGAATATCAGTAACAACCCGCCGCCGGCGCTGCTGCTGGATGAGGCGGGATGACGCTGCGTGGCCGATGAGCTTGCGGAAGAGTCGGAACCGGAGGAGCCAAAGCCTTCGCTGCTGCCTGGCCGGTCGTGCCGGCTTGCAAACACACCAAGGACGATATCGACACCACGCACTTTCTTTGTGACCAGCTTAGTTGGATAAGCATCATCATGCTTCTTGCATACAGGAACGTCGGACGGGTCCATCCAGGTATTCGCGTCATGCTCACTCTTACGGCCAGACGACGGCGAGTGCGGATGTAGGGATTCTTTGGATGCCGCAACGGCGGACGGTCCTGTTCTGGGACCACAAAGCCCCTCACCATCATCAGGTACCGCGGAAGCAGGGTGGTCTTGCGAAGCCGCCGAAGACAATGTCTGCGCCGCCCCCAGTAGGCAAAGTGACAGCAGAGCAACAAAAATATGGCTGACTGGACGCATCATGCAACGAACTCGTAAACGACGAAATACTTGCGAGGACGACAGCGCTCACAAGCGGGGTAGTGCTCCGGGGCCAACTGCGGGTGGGTACTTGAGCCGTCAGTAGCACCGCGAGGTGAGTGGGTTGTTGGGAGAGGCTATGGTTGTAGCGCTCGAGTGACTTCCAGCGTCTCGTATGGACGAAGGGTGGTGAGCGTGAGAAAGTGAGTTAGCTCGGCGACTCCGGCGCGTCTTATGGCTGTTGTAACGTGAGACTCACGGGTGCCCGTCCACTCAATACTGAAAATCCATAATAACGAAAGAAGTACTTAACTACAGTATATCGCGAAATCTCGAAAATTTGAACAGGTATTCTCTCCGTGTTGCTACCAGCGCAAGCTCCGTAGTAAGGAATACTAATTAAGTGCTTTTCGGCCACGTGTTATTGTCAAGTACTC
>JAPMLY010000526.1:17500-35000 GCA_026401115.1 Tetraselmis chui
ATTGGAAAGTTTTGGTTGGTGAAACTCTAACACTGGCCTCGTGTGGGGTTAGCGCAGTACGGTACGGTTCTCGTACAATGGTACGTAATGCACTCACATGAGCGTCGCCTACCCGGGAGCATGATCGATGATGAGTTTGAGGCTTGTTTCGAACTTCTATTATTATGAACTTCTATTATTATGAATCCCACTTTCCCTGTCCGTGCTCATCTAGTTTTTCTTGTAACCAATATATTGTTATGAATTTCTGCTCTCAGTCGTGCTTGCAAAACGTCGCATGCAGAGGGTGCCGGTGCGGGTTACCTGCCAATCCCACATACATACCGGGGGCGCCAAAAAAAAAAAAAAAAAGTATTCGCTACGCCGTCACATACATGGCGCCGGCTTTGGTTCGCAAGGCATCGCACTTGAAAAATTATGCAAACCCCAGCCACTCGCCAATGATCATGGAAAAAGGCGCAATCATTAAGTTGTAGGGATCGTTGCAGCTGCGGTTCGTAACTTCTGCCCATGGGCGGGTTGAAATGTATGTTGTGGTCTACGACCGTGTGCTCAACGCCACTGCGTACGGTGGGCCACTCTCGTGGTTTGCCATCCTTTTTGGGAGAGCACCAAAGTGGTAGTTAGGTCGCAGATGTTGTTAGAATTCACAAGTTTGGGACTGTGAGGCTGCTTGGCAAATTTTCTGCCGAGCCGAGTGTGGCACACAGCGATATTCCGGCGTACTCTGATACGTGCGTGCTAAGCATCAACGGGAACGCGCGAAAAACGCGATATTGCGTACCCGCGCTCACTATTGTCAAGCACTCACACCACTCCGGCCCCTACACGCCATTGCGAGAGCGCTGGTAAGACCATGCAGCTGAAACTCCCAGCGAAGCTAGCCAAGCCCTAAATATTGCCTGAGCGGGAGTCGGTGCGTCAGGTAAGCAGCTCTTAGTGTCATGTTTAGGGCCGTCGCGACAGCGATGAGTCGGTGGGGTGCGCGCGTTTTCTCATCGGTTATTGCACACTCACCCACCTCCTCGGGAAAAGTTAGGCCGTCCACTACCGTCGCTCATATGACATTGGGCCAGCGCCTTCGTGTTCTGTAGACTAGGAGCCACTATCTGACATAGCGAGCAAAACCCTTATTTTGGACAACATTTCAGGTAAATTGACATTACGTCATCATTGCACCAGGGTTTGAGGCGCGGTTTCGTCCAAGAGAAAGCCCTAGTGCTAGCCTAAGTACGTGCAAAGTTTCAGCCACTGATTCCGTTTGTAGCGGTGCTGTCGGTTGTGACAAGATGAGTCGGTGAGGATGGGCGAAAACTGCCGGTGGCCCTATTTTGGACAACAACTCCTTAAGTTCACTACAATGACCTCATACGCCCCTCAAAACACTCCAAGCTGCCTACAACTCTTCAAGTAGCTTGGCTAAGCCTCTGGGAGCACGTTCTTCAAAAGGAGGCTCGGCGGAAGGCGAAGACTCGCCACGGGAGCCGCCACGATGAGGTGCGTCCATGTCGCTACCTCCCGCTCCCACATCAAGTTCCATGCTTTCACTCGCTTTTGCTGCTGACAATCGGACACTTGCGCCGTTCTTGATAAGTGGGGTAGGCTCGTAGATAGCGGGGCTATTGTTTTGAGTGTTGGTGACGTCCTCGAGTGCCATACGCTTGGGTGCTTGTTGGGTTGCCATTGTAGCGTATCGCTTGCGGGCCGCAACGGTATCGGCCTTTTTACCGCCCGGTTCACGAGTTCCTCCTCACACTCCCCGCACATAAGCTCCACTTCAACCACAACGGCCTCAATACGCTGCAAATCGATTGTTGCGTTGTCGCAAAGTGTCTCTGTATCGGCGTATAGGTTAGGGTCCGTGTTCTTTGGGTGGTCCAATGGCTCCTTGCCCGCGTATTGTAGAAGGTAGTCGCACTTGTCGTGATAAGTATCAACAGTCGAGCGGGCACCCTCCACTGCATACAACAGGTCAGGAACGCCATCCATATGCTTGTTTGCCTCTGCCTTTAGCTTGACGAGTGTGCTTTTCTCTTTTGCTATGCTTTTCAGGGCGGCACGTACGGGACCGGGTTGTCCAGCGTCGCGGTGGTTTGGCAATATCCAGGGACGTGTTGTATTAATTGGTTTATTTTGTAAATGATATCATCTGTTGTAAGACACTAGTTAACTGAATGATGCACCACCACAGATTGCACAAGGGCATCCTCTTGCTCTTTCGTAAGTCCACTTCGTTTGTCAAGCTTAGGTTTTCCAAGGTCGGGAGTTTTCATGGTGCGTCGGAGGGTCGGCCATGGGATACCGTGCTTTGCTCCGATTGCAGAGAGATAGTAACCTTCAGTACCGGCCTTGCCACTCGCAACTGCTCGACGACCTTCGTCGACTGCCTTGGCGAGGCTTTCTTGAGTGTAGGCTCGATATTTGCCACAAGCGGGAAGGGAGCCGCTGCCCATAGCGGAGATCGATAGCGAATAGCGGGGATCGCTGCGAAGTCGACGTTGTTGTTGAAAATTTTGAAAATCGAAAAAAGGGGGGCTGTATGTACCGAGACCCAAACTGCTGCAAGCGGGCGCACCATGAGCAGATACGCGCGACAACCGACAAGAGGCACCCCAAGGACTTTTATGACGGGTGGGTGGGTAGTATGGGGAGATTCAAGCCACTATTAAGTGGTTTGCACGCTTCTCGAGTGGGTTAGTCGAAATTGATAGGTGCTTTTGGTGCGATTTGGTCAGCAGGTGGTTTATCTCATCAGATCTGGGACGCCGGCGGTAATGCGGAGAAATTACCCCGCGGTAACACCGGCTATCGGTAACGACAACATTTATACCCCGTCACAGGGGGGCCAATCATCCGAGAAAACTGAAATTACGCGATTTTAGTATATTAATAGAACTTGGACAGCTCCTCTGTTACGCGTTGCGCAAGTACCTGTACGGGTACCAATAAAGATTATCTAATCCATCATCAGTACCTGTACCTTGGCAGAAAATCGGTATCTGTGTTAGGCCACTTACGCAATTACCGAGTATTTTAGTATTTTGGTATTTTCTCATCGAAATACTAAAATACTGTGTCGCGGCGACCCTGACGCGATTACTTTTTTACGAGTATTTTAGTATTTCAAAATACTCCCTCGCCTCGCGGGGGGGCTATTTTCATCAAAATACTCCCTCGGCGCCATCCGAGGGAGTATTTTAGTATTTTGGCTCACTGTACATAAGTGCTTTACAGCTGGTTCGGACCCCCACCTGCCGGGCATCCGGCGCGCGGACCTGCCGCGCGAACCACTACCAGGCTGGCTGCGGCTGCTACGACATCTCCTCCACAAACGTCAGCATACCGCCTGCCACCCCCGTGAGTGACACCTTCCCGCTGCCCGACGACAGTGAGAAGGATGGGCGAGTCCCCGCCCGTTGACAACGAGGCGCGCGGAGATGGCGGTGGTGCTGCGCTTGTTACGGGAGGCGAGGAAAGTCGTGCTCGTCTTAGCGAAAGCGCGGGCGGCGAAGATAGACATCGTGGCAAGCGACACGCGAGACCAGTCGCTGTGATAGTCCGAAGGCGGCCGCGGCTACTCGAGGTGGACTGGCCGGGAGCCGACCAACGGAACATCGTGTGGGGTAGGCAGCGAGTGTAGTCGCGCCGGGTCATGCGGGCGGGCGAGTTATTAATAACGAAAAATTTCTTACAAGAAAAAGCAGTGGAGGCGAGTTATTCAAATCCGTAAGCAAGAAATACTAAAATACTGTGCCGCCAATTCCGTCAGGGGGTATGAGTATTTTGGTATTTTGGTATTTTTCGGCCTCAAATACCAAAATACTAAACTACTAAAATACTCGTCAATTACGTAAGTGGCCTTAGCAAGGCATATCATTAATCTAGCCTTTAGAGGGAGAGTCGGCAACTGAGGCTGGCCACAGAGGAATAGCGGAATAGCGATAGCGGTACGTATCAACTATACAGTACCGAAACGTACTGACACGCTGGAATTATTAGTAATGAATAAATCGCGAAGCGATACGAGCTATATAGGTCCAGGCAAATAATATGAGGTATATTCGCGATGAATATACCTCCTTTTCGGAATAGGAGGTATAGCTTTTTTCAGATAATATAGACGACATACAGGCGAAGAGAAATGACGAAATACAACCGGAACACTATGGGTTTCAGCGACCGCTCTATATGTTTGGGCTGGCTCACCCACTGCAGGTACCCGTACAGCAACGAGGGATGCCAGCAACGGGACCACGCAAAATCAGTGGCGTGCCATAGTCTAGACGAAGGACTATCGCTAGTACCCCACATGTTCACCACGTAGTCGCTATCGCTATCATGGAATCCTGCGCGGCTTGTGTTGGAGTGAGCGGCGGACGCATTCGCTCGGCGCGCGATCTATCCGGACACGCGCGATCTATCTCTTGTTGACTTGCCCACTCGGTCAAACAAGAGGTAGATCGACGCCGAATATATCGAAAATCTAGAAGCGTACCTTGAGATACCTTTACAAAACAACTTGCACCATCGGTGTGGCAGCAAGATTCTTGTCTACTCAATTACGAAAGCGACTTGCGGGAATGCGGGGTAGCTCTTGCCGCGTAGTTGGTAGTAGCGATCGTCGCTAGTGCCTCGGGGATATGTGTATGATCTGATATATCATACATCGGCCTGTATGATTACGCGTTTTCATAATCAGTACTTTTTCTGTTAAATACCGCTATGTACAGTCAGTGAATATCTAAAGTAGCGGCAGGCACGCCTAAGCTCAGTATCGTCTGCACCACCGACTTCGGCTACAGATCGAGCGACCATCCCTATCATAAGGTATGGTGCACCACGCCCGCTGAATATTGGGGGAGGGAAGGGTTCAAGATACTAGAGGTGCGGCCGTGGGGCGTATTTATTCCGTACGGACCCGCCCTATGTCACCAAAAGCTAGGAGGTCGAGTAGCATTTGGTGTTCGTAGCCAATCGCTGTCGTGCCGTGCGCGGGGCGCTAATTGCAAAGTCCCACACTCAACGCACAGAAAGTTAGTACTCTGCAAGATACCCTCGTCGAGGTTGCACTTGAGGTAGCATATTCGTTTGTTGTGACCGTTTTCGGAGCGTTCAGTGTTGTTTAGGGTGTGGACGCGTTCTTCTTGGGATCTTTCGGTTCGGCCGAATAACGGTCCGGATAGTAATCACCTGTCCCGACGTTGGGTTGACACAACGTGATCCTGTAACACGTTGGAGACCAACGACTGGTATGCAATCTGAAAAGGCTCCTAAATAGTTCGGGTCGAATAGGGCTGGGTTGTTTGAATGTGAAACTTGATAAGCTCCAACAGTAGGTGACGCATATATTGTAGTCGTCGAGCACGAACATCTATTAAGCTACCTCCATCGCATCAGTAGTCACTAACGCTACCTATCCACGGATTTTCTTCGAAACAGACACACAACACTGTTGAGATATAGCATAGGTATCGATATAGCATGGCACCTCAAAGTTAGAGATAGGGGTTGACGTAGTGCACGCCAAGGCCGCCAGGCCTCCTGAGCTTTTATAGTGGACGTAACACAACATAACTCTTATGCGCCGTTTGCACTTGCCTGTTGTCACTAATTTTACTGTTGTCACTTATCATGTTGTCACTTGTCCGCCTGTTGACACTAGTTTTAAAGTGATCCATTGCAGTGCTAAGGTAAACCATGGTCTCTGCTTCTGGTGTAGATTTCTGATGGGAGGAAGGCCTTGGGAAAGAGGTTGTGCGTACTTCACGATTTCGGTGAAGTAGCTATGTGCAGCAAGAAGGTAAGTGCCTATTCAACATTCAATAGAAACTAAATGATATTGTCTTTTCTCAACTTCTTTTCCTTACGCACGCCCGAACCAAGCATTCAGCAACATAGTTAGGCGTGCATCTTTGACGTCATTCGCCATTCGGTGCACACGCCATGTTGAGCTACATGTTTTTATCCATGCATGGCTTATCAATTTGCATTTCTATGAATACCAATAAGCATCATTCAATCTATCCCCGAGGGCTAGTATTAGGTGATGAAGAATTGTTAAGCACGCAAGCCGGCGTGTATGTTCTCGTGGGAAAGCATGATACACAGCTTCAACATGTCTACTCGTCCGTTTGTCACATGTAGGCTCCCCCCCCCCCCCCCCCCCCCCCCCCTTCACCATTACATATAGAGCACCACGCATTCCAATTAGGCATACATTATCGCCACAGTAATTATTCTCAACACCTCCCACATCGCTAATATGTTTGGGTTGCATACTGCAACGGTGACTTTAAGCACAGGTGGGAGCATCGCTACGTCAAGGAGATAGCCGTCTCGGGGATCCGGTACGGTGTTCACCTTGGAGCGTGGTCGCCCTCGTCATCGGAAGACTCGCCATAACGAGGCTCCATAACGAGGTCGTCGTTGGTGTGGTCGGGTATGCTTTCTGCGTTTGTAGGCCGTGACATTAAGTTCGAACTATAGCTAGCGAAAGCACCCCACCATGTAAGGTAGTTCGGTAGTGTGAGTTCGATAGTCCGCGGACCGGTATCACTCACTACCGACCCTCTGTAATAAATGGTACGAGTAACGCATCGTCCGTAACTGCACATGGAATTTGCATAGCTAGTCGGGGGGATTGAAAGGGCATTCGCACTGCAACGCATTTTGTGTAGATGATCTGTGTGGGTCTGGGAGTTGCACTGCCAGCTTTGTCTAGTTTAGCGTAAAAGTTGCGTGCGGGATCGTGTTCTCGCGGCATGTCGACGCAATTGACCACCCCACACAGTAGCCGACGGACGCGCCGACCGTCCCATAGCTTTGGTACCGTTCTTGTCGTCACGCACCACCTTTTAGATGTAAAAGGGTTAAGCTAAGGACACTTTGGGGTACACGCCCCTAAAGTTTGACAAAGTACTAACTTTTCCTCGCGTGGGGGTGACCAGTTTTTTACGAGACTCTGGTGTATGATTAGTCATACAAATGTAGTACTTATCATACACATATCCCCGAGGCACTAGATGGTCCACACAAGTACTTAACTGTAGTTGGTCCCTATTCGCTCTTTGTTTAGTAACGCGTAATAGCACCCATACATCCTCTAGGCCGACTCGTGCTGACTGGACTGGCTTTAAGTCGAGAAACGTACTGTGACGTACTGTACCGTACAATAACATGGTCACGTGTGCGAGGGGTTTATTACGACATGTGCGAGGGGTTTATTAGGTCCCGCTATTTTGCTATTAATATCAAAAATGTCTTACAAGAAAAAGCAGTGGAGGCCACCAAGCAAGAATAAAAAGAAAGAAAGGAAGAAAAAACCCTAAGCCCGAGGAACAGGAAGGCATGCCACAGCATCAGCACTGCCTTCCTGAAAAGCGTCGCGGAGATAAGAACCCAGAGTGCCATGAAGAGTAGCAGAAAGACGTTGCATGAATTCTCGTCGCACATCCCCCAAAAAACGCCGAAACGGAAGAGAAGTAGATCGACGAACAAAATGCTGCATACGGACATAACTGTCAGAGCGCAAGGAACGAGAGTCAGCGGCCCCCATGCCAGGGAAGCGACGTACAGCCACCAAAATAGCCAAGCGGTCGACCAACTCAGCCGCCATCGGCGCCAACCGGCCCCCATCCTCCATGGCGAAGGGGTAGTAGTCATGGACCGACTGAACCGAAGGCGTGCCAAGCAAAGCGGAAGTGCGGAGGTCCGCATCAAGTTTGCCTTGCTGAGCTCCCAATGCAAGGCTGCCAGGGAGTGGAAGGCGAGCACCTATACGAGGAACGTTGGTGTTCGTGCGAGCACTTGTAACCGTCACATCAACAACAAGATGGCGGTGCGGAGCCATGAAGTCCAACCAAACCACATCCCCAGGACGATCACGTGAAGCTCCCGACCGAATACGGCGGACCTCCAACCGCAAGTCCCGCTATTTTGCTATTCCACAAGTGGCCGGCCTTAGTTGGTGAAACTCTGACACTGGCCTCGTGTGGGGTTAGCGCAAGTATGGTACGGTTCTCGTACAATGGTACGTAATGCACTCACATGAGCGTCGCCTACCCGGGAGCACGATGATCGATGATGAGTTTGAGGCTTGTTTCGAATGACCTTATGCTCTCAGTCATCTTAGCTACCATCCGCGAAAGATGAGATGTTCTACTCTCAGTCATGCATGCAAAACGCCGCCGGTGCAGGTAGAGGGTGCCGGTGCGGGTTACCTGCCAATCCCACATACTGGGGGCGCCAAAAAAGAGGGGGGGGGGGGGGGGGGGGGGGGGAACGTATTCGCTACGCCGTCACATACATGGCGCCGGCTATGGTTCGCTAGGCAACGCACTTGAAAAATTATGCCAACCCCCGCCGTTCGCCGATGATCATGGAAAAAGGCGCAATCATTATGTTAGAGGGATCGTTGCAGCTGCGGTTCGTAATTTGTCATTCTGCCCGTGGGCGGGTTGAAATGTATGTTGTGGTCTACGACCGAGTGCTCAACGCCACTGCGTACGGTGGGCCATTCTTGTGGTTTGCAATCCTTTTTGGGAGAGCACCAAACCAAAATGGTAGTTTGGTCGCAGATGTTGTTAGAATATAATTCACAAGTTTGGGATTGTGCGGCTGCTTCGCAGTTTTTTTTGCCGAACCGAACGTGGCACACAGCAATATTCCGGCGTACTCTACTACGTGCGTGTTAATAAGCGTCAACGGGAACGCGCGAAAAACGCGATATTGCGTACTCGCGCACACCATCACTGTCAAGCACTCACACCACTCCGGCCCCTACACGCCATTGCGAGAGCGCTGGTAAGACCCTGCAGCTGAATCTCCTACCGAAGCTAGCCAAGCCCCAAATCTTGCCTGAGCGGGAGTCGTCGCGTCAGGTAAGTAGGTTTTAGTGTCATATTTAGGGCCGTCGCGATAGCGAGTCGGTGGGGTGCGCGCGTTTTCTCGTCGGTTGCACGCTCACCCACCTCCTCGGGAAAAATTAGACCGTCCACTACCGTCGCTCATATGACATTGGGCCAGCGCCTTCGTGTTATGTAGACTTAGAGTCACCATCTAACATAAGTAGTTTTCGAATAGCGCCTCCGACGCGGAATAAGCGAAGTGCAGGGGTGAGCCATGTCGCGCTTTTGTATACGGTTACGGGCTGAATCGGACGCCCGCTCTTACCACAATCACTGTCGGGTTTTAAGCCCTCCCACTACCACCCGATTTTTTTGCTCGCACGACACACAATTACCCCCCCCCCAATTTCTATGTTAAAAATCATTGACAGTGAATACTCGAGGTTTCGGAATATTTATGGATTGGGCGAGGCAGTAGTGGTCGGGAGGGCGTGCCGGTAGCGGGGAGCGCAAGGAGATGCACTTGGTCGGGCGAGTTCCCGATATCAATCGGGCCCACAGGAACGAGGGCTACCTTTTCGAGGAGCGCAGGATATAGAAAAACAATATCACAGGTTGGAGCACAGGTTGCAGGAGGAGGACGGCTCTAGCTGGAGGGTGTTTCGGCGGGGGGGCGCGTCGGCGTGATTTACACGCAATATATTCATAGATAGCAATGCTGTTGTGAGGGGGGTGAGCCTTTGGTGTATACCACCTCAATCAAACCCCAGGACCAACAACCTTTAGCTGTAACATGCATTTCGTGTCGCTGTGCTGGTCCCATGTCCCTTTGCAACGATGATCGCCACATTTTTGTTGCATGTATAGTCGCACAACTCATGTTGCTGCTGTTACTGATGCTTGTTGCTGACTTTGTTGCTGTTGCTGCCGCTTGTTGATGTTGGCTTTGCTGCTGCAGCTGCTGCATGTTAGTGCTTTTGCTCCAACTTTTAACTCCAGAATTATCGATGCCTGTGTTTGTGAAATATCGATGTTGGAAGGCACATACACACACACACACACACACACACACACACACACACACACACACACACACACACACACACACACACACACACACACACACACACACACACACACACACACACACACACACACACACACACACACACGCACACATACTCACACGCACACACATACTCACATGCACACATATACATACAGATTCGCACGCACTGGTGGTATCATAGACATGCCAAAAGGGAAAGCATGCGTGTGGTTTGTAACGTTGCTGCTCATGCTTCCACTTGTGTAGCTTACATTGTTCTTTATTATTTTATGATTATACTTCGACATCCGTTCTTGCTGCTGCTACTTTACACAGAGACGCGCACGCACACACACACACACATGTGCGCGCGCGCACACACACACCTGCAGACACACACACACACACACACACACACACACACACGTGCGCGCGCGCACTCACACACCTGCAGACACACCTGCAGACACACACACACACACACCTGCAGACACACACACACACACACACATGTACGCGCGCGCACACACACACCTACAGACACACACACAGAGAGACACACAGATTCGCACGCGTGCGCGCACACACACACACCTGCAGACACACACACACACACACACACACACACACACACACACACACACGCACGCACGCACGAACATTCGCACAGGTATCATAGACACGCAGACAGGCAAAGTATGCATTTGGTTTGTCTCGTTGCTCCTACTTGTGTAGCTAGCGTTGTTCTTAATGATTTCATGCTAATACTCAAACATTGTTATTTGCTGCTGCTGTTGTTGATGCTGCTGCTGCTGCAAGTCAGTGTTCACCTGCTATTGTTGCTACTGCTTGCTCATATGTCTCCTTTTTTGGCCGGTGCGACGGCTGCTGGTGGCGATGAATATACAAGTGAAGTGTTTTTTGCTGATTCTTGCGCTGCTGTTGCCATTGAAGAGTGATCTAGTTCGACGTGGTTGCGCCTCCCGCTATCGGGCTCTCGCAACAACTGTTGGCTGCTGACCTAGCACGCAGACGCGCTCATGCATAGGCAATTGACGGCATCGAGTGCATTGTTCGAGTAGAAACAATGGTTACATGCAAATTGTTAAGCACAGCTAGTCGGCATCCTATTTCCGGCCCGACGGGTGACGCCGATGTTCGCCTGGAGGACGCATGTATCCACAACTTCTATCCATCATCGCGCAGAAAAACTCATTTTTCCTAAAATCTTAAATTGGCACAATTGACTTTTTGGATGTGCATGCTTGAGGTGTATAATCTCTGCTACTATGCCCAACCCCCCCCAAAAAATCCCATGCAGTGCATGGGAGGGGGTTGAATGTTCAAAATCGTCCTAAGCTGAATGCTCAAAAACATGTTGACGTAAATGCTAAGGAAAAAACTGCTGAGATGAATGCTCAAAAACATGCTTAGGTAAATGCTCAGAAAATAACAGCTGAGCTGAAAGCTCAAAAACATGTCAAGGTAAATGCTAAGAAAAAAACTGCTAAGCTGAAAGCTCAAACACATGCTTAGGCAAATGCTAAGAAAATAACGGCTGAGGTGAATGCTCAAAAACATGCTAAGGTATATGCTTAGAAAAAACTGCTGAGCTGAATGCCGAAAAACATCGAAAGGTAAATGCTCAGAAAAAACTGCTGAGGTGAATGCTTAAAACAATGCTTAGAAAAATGCTTAGAAACAATTGCTGAGGTGAATGCTTAAAAACATGCTTAGGCAAATGCTAAGAAAAGACTGTTGAGATTTTTTGCTCAAACACATGTTTAGGTAAATGCTCAGAAAAAACTGCTGAGATAATGCTCAAAAACATGCTTGGGCAAATGCTAAGAAAATAACGGCTGAGCTGAATGCTCAAAAAAATACAAGGTAAATGCTCAGAAAAACCTGCCGAGATGAATGCCGAAAAACATGCTTAGGTAAATGCTCCAAAAAAAGTGCTGAGCTGAATGCTCAAGAACATGCTTAGGCAAATGCTCAGAAAAAACTACTGAGATGAATGCTCAAAAACATGCTTAGGCAAATGCTCGGAAAAAAACTTCTGAGATGAATGCTCAAAAACATGTTAAGGTAAATGCTCGGAAAAAACTGCTGAGAAACTTCAAGGAAACTTCTCAGAAAAAAACTGCTAAGATGAATGCTCAAAAGCATGCTAAGGTAAATGCTCCAAAAAACTGCTGAGATGAATGCTCAAAAACATGTTAAGGCAAATGCTAATAAAAAACTGCTGAGCTGAAGGCTCAAAAACATGCTTAGGCAAATGCTCGGAAAAAAACTTCTGAGATGAATGCTCAAAAACATGTTTAGGTAAATGCTCGGAAAAAACTGCTGAGAAACTTCAAGGAAACTTCTCAGAAACAAACTGCTAAGATGAATGCTCAAAAACATGCTAAGGCAAATGCTAAAAAAAACTGCTGAGATGAATGCTCAAAAACATGTTAAGGCAAATGCTAATAAAAAACTGCTGAGCTGAAGGCTCAAAAACATGTTGACGTATATGCTCGGAAAACACTGCTGAGGGGAATGCTCAAAAATATGCTTAGGCAAATGCTCAGAAACAAACTGCTCAGCTGAATGCACAAAAACATGCATAGGCAAATGCTCAGGAAAAACTGCTGAGCTGAATGCTCAAAAACATGCTAAGGTAATTTCTCATTAAAAAACTGCTAAGCTGAATGATTAAAAACATGCTTAGGCAAATGCTCAGAAAAAAAACTGCTGAGATGAATTCTCAAAAACATGCTTAGGCAAATGCTCAGAAAAAACTGCTGAGATGAATGCACAAAAACATGTTTAGGTAAATGCTCAGACAAAAACTGCTGAGCTGAATGCTCAAGAACATGCTAAGGTAAATGCTCAGAAAAAAACTGCTAAGCTGAATGCTCAAGAACATGCTAAGGCAAATGCTCGGGAAAAAACTGTTAAGCTGAATGCTCAAACACAGGCTTAGGCAAATGCTCGGAAAAAAACTTCTGAGATGAATGCTCAAAAACATGTTAAGGTAAATGCTCGGAAAAAACTGCTGAGAAACTTCAAGGAAACTTCTCAGAAAAAAACTGCTAAGATGAATGCTCAAAAACATGCTAAGGTAAATGCTCCAAAAAACTGCTGAGATGAATGCTCAAAAACATGTTAAGGCAAATGCTAATAAAAAACTGCTGAGCTGAAGGCTCAAAAACATGCTTAGGCAAATGCTCGGAAAAAAACTTCTGAGATGAATGCTCAAAAACATGTTTAGGTAAATGCTCGGAAAAAACTGCTGAGAAACTTCAAGGAAACTTCTCAGAAACAAACTGCTAAGATGAATGCTCAAAAACATGCTAAGGCAAATGCTAAAAAAAACTGCTGAGATGAATGCTCAAAAACATGTTAAGGCAAATGCTAATAAAAAACTGCTGAGCTGAAGGCTCAAAAACATGTTGACGTATATGCTCGGAAAACACTGCTGAGGGGAATGCTCAAAAATATGCTTAGGCAAATGCTCAGAAACAAACTGCTCAGCTGAATGCACAAAAACATGCATAGGCAAATGCTCAGGAAAAACTGCTGAGCTGAATGCTCAAAAACATGCTAAGGTAATTTCTCATTAAAAAACTGCTAAGCTGAATGATTAAAAACATGCTTAGGCAAATGCTCAGAAAAAAAACTGCTGAGATGAATTCTCAAAAACATGCTTAGGCAAATGCTCAGAAAAAACTGCTGAGATGAATGCACAAAAACATGTTTAGGTAAATGCTCAGACAAAAACTGCTGAGCTGAATGCTCAAGAACATGCTAAGGTAAATGCTCAGAAAAAAACTGCTAAGCTGAATGCTCAAGAACATGCTAAGGCAAATGCTCGGGAAAAAACTGTTAAGCTGAATGCTCAAACACAGGCTTAGGCAAATGCTGAAAAAAAACTGCTAAGATGAATGCTCAAAAACATGCTAAGGCAAATGCTAAAAAAAACTGCTGAGATGAATGCTCAAAAACATGTTTAGGCAAATGCTAATAAAAAACTGCTGAGCTGAAGGCTCAAAAACATGTTGACGTATATGCTCGGAAAAAACTGCTGAGGGGAATGCTCAAAAATATGCTTAGGCAAATGCTCAGAAACAAACTGCTCAGCTGAATGCACAAAAACATGCATAGGCAAATGCTCAGGAAAAACTGCTGAGCTGAATGCTCAAAAACATGCTAAGGTAATTTCTCATTAAAAAACTGCTAAGCTGAATGATTAAAAACATGCTTAGGCAAATGCTCAGAAAAAAAACTGCTGAGATGAATTCTCAAAAACATGCTTAGGCAAATGCTCAGAAAAAACTGCTGAGATGAATGCACAAAAACATGTTTAGGTAAATGCTCAGACAAAAACTGCTGAGCTGAATGCTCAAGAACATGCTTAGGCAAATGCTCAGAAAAAAACTGCTAAGCTGAATGCTCAAGAACATGCTAAGGTAAATGCTAAGAAAAAAACTGTTAAGCTGAATGCTCAAACACAGGCTTAGGCAAATGCATAGAAAATAACTGCTGAGCGGAATGCTCAAAAACATGCTAAGGTAAATGCTCAAAAAAACTGCTGAGCTGAATGCCGGAAAACATCTTTAGGTAAATGCTCAGAAAAAGCTGCTGAGGTGAATGCTTAAAAACATGCTTAGGCAAATGCTCAGAAAACAACTGTTGAGATGAAAACTCAAAAACATGTTTAGGTAAATGCTCAGAAAAAAACTGCTGAGCTGAATGCTCAAAAAAATGCTTAGGCAAATGCTAAAAAAAAACTGCTCAGCTGAATGCTCAAAAACATGCTTAGGCAAGTGCTCAGAAAAAAACTGCTGAGATGAATTCTCAAAAACATGCTTAGGCAAATGCTCAGAAAAAAACTGCTGAGCTGAAAGCTCAAAAACATGTTAAGGTAAATGCTCAGAAAAATACATGCTGAGGGGAATGCTCAAACACATGCTTAGGCAAATGCTCAGAAAAAAACTACTGAGATGAATGCTCAAAAACATGCTAAGGTAAATGCTCAGAAAAAACTGCTGAGATTTATGCCGAAAAACATGTTGAGTTAATGCTCAGATTTAAACAGCTGAGCTGAATGCTCAAAAACATGCTAAGGTAAATGTTTGGAAAAAACTGCTAAGCTGAATCCCCAAAAACATGCTTAGGCAAATGCTCAGAAAAAACTACTGAGCTGAATGCTCAAAAACATGTTTAGGTAAATGTTAAGAAAAAGCTGCTGAGCTGAATGCTCAAAAACATGTTGAGGTAAATGCTCGGAAAAAAACTGCTGAGATGAATGCTCAAAAACATGCTTAGGCAAATGCTCAGAAAAAACTGCTGAGCTGAATGCCGAAAAACATTTTTGCCAGTCATTCGGACAGACACTCTCTCTCACACACGCTGCAGTCACACGGACAGAGACACACAGATATAAGTAGATACGGGCATCTTCCCTACCGTCAGTCGGTCTTACCTGCCGGGCCGGGAATATACCGCCGTCTAGCTGTGCTTACCAATTTACAAGCAACACCTCATTCTCCTCGAACTTTGCACTCGATACCGACTTTTGCCTGTGCATGAGCACGTCTACGTAGTACCAGAGCATCAGCCAACAGTTGTGGCGAGAGCCCGATAGCGTGAGGCCCAATCACAGAAAACAATAATAGATCATTTCATAGAAACAGCAGAATAATCAAAAAAAAATACTTAGTAGCATATTTATCTTGCGCGCGCGTGTGTGTGTGTGTGTGTGTGTGTGTGTGTCTGCGGTTGTCATTGTGTGTGTGTGTGTGCGTGTGTGTGCGTGTGTGTGTGTGTGTGTCTGCGGTTGTCTTTGTGTGTGTGTGTGTGTGTGTGTGTGTGTGTGTGCGTGTGTGTGTGTGTGTGTGTGTGTTAGCTATGTGGGCGTGAGGGGTATCGTGGAAACAGCCTGTGATTCTTGCGTTCAATGTGTGTAGATTAAAAGCGCATGTGAAGGTGGAGAATATGGACACGGTCGTGCGTATGGCCGCGGTGAGGATGTGCAGGTGTCCTATTCTTTGTGTGTATGAGTGTGTATTTATGCTTCTGTCTGTGCTCGCGCATTTTGAATGTATATGTTTCATTTGCGCGAGCTGGTGAATGAGCGTGCTCGTGTGTTGCTTAGGGTTATTGCAGTGACGACAATACCACGTAACGAATACTTATGTTTTTTACAATAGGGCTTAGTGACCTAGTGACATGCTTATTTATTCACTTTCCAGACCACAAAATAATACTACAGGACACATAAAAAATTAGTGCTGCTGCTGCTATGATTTTTGTATTAATGTGTGTGCATTCGCCTGTTGTGTATGAGCGAATGTAGACAGCAAAGCGCCATAAACCACTGTGAAGATGCCACGTGCGAATTGAATTCAGCCCATTAAATCGAGCCACGAGGCCCTCAGCTTGGGGAGGCGGCAAGGAAATAGGAAGCGCAGATTGTTTTAAATTTGCGGGGAATGGTGAAATCGGGAGGAGACACTCAGTCGCAACTGCTGCTCGTCAAGGCGGACACATGGGCGGGGCTGCTGCCATCAAGCAGGTCATGCCAGGATATTATTGGGCAGCAAGCAACCGATTCTTTTACACCAACGGCCCCTTCTAAACTCTACTACGCGAGTCGTGCACCGCCACAAAGTCAGCACTGTGCATCACATGCACCGAGTTGGGTGGCGGCCGTAACATATTTACAAAGTGCGATTTTGCAAGAAAGGCGCGCGGCCGTAGCCATAACACGCCAGAGCTTTCTTAGTATGGGCATTCGGTCACGCCATATTGTTTGGTACTACTACAAGGTCACTACGGTGCTTTGCAATAGCACAGCCGGCGTACAGCACTAGATGAACCAGAACATGTGCTACTAGATTTGGGTTGAAGATAATAGACGTTGGATGTGATTTGACCTGGCAAAAAAGAAATTGGAGTAGGACTACTTGAAATAGCAACATCCAGTGCGTTCTCGCAGTCACCGTTTGGAAAGTCACAGTCCATGATTGCGTTTCGGGATGCCAGAAATGTGTCTTCACTGATAATCGTATGAAGCTCAGCCACATCACACGTCCAGCCCGTAAAAAAGATGTCACAAGCAGTATCGCAACTTTCATTTGGGCCACCAAAAACCCACCCCTCCGTGGCCGTCGTATCCGAGACACAACGGCAAGGGGGGGCGGTTGTTGTTGCTGCTGAAGTGGTGGTCTCGACGGTAGTGGTCGTAGCTGCGACGGTGGTGGTGGTCTCAGCAGGGGTTGACGTTGCTGGTGCTGCTGAAGTAGTGGTAACGACAGTAGTGGTTGTCGCTGCGACGGTGGTGGTGGTCTCAGCAGGGGTTGACGTTGTTGCTGCTGCTGAGGTGGTGGTGTCGGCGATAGTGGTCGTCGCTGCGACGGTGGTGGTGGTGGTCTCAGCAGCGGCTGAATGGGTTGTGGCTGCTGGGATTGTGACAGCGCTACTGGAGGTCGGGGACGGCGGCGTCACAGTGGTCAGTGGCGCCAACGGCGGCACGGAAGGAGGACGCCCGTTGACCTGCTCTGCCGCGGGCTTGCCCAAATTTATCCGCAGCTGCTCCAACTCGTTCCCAACCGCCGCT
>JAPMLY010000526.1:40000-42500 GCA_026401115.1 Tetraselmis chui
CGTTCTTCTTGTTGATTAGTTTGGATGCTTGAGTAATTTGTTTTCCCTTTTGCATGATGCGGAATCAATAGGTCTAGATGTTTTGCAATGGATTGGCAAAGCCAAGAATGCACTTGTGGTGTTTGCTAATGCGTTGGCATACAATCCTCAAAACAAGAAGGTGGAGTCGATGACAGGGGAGGATTGCCAAGTGGCGGTTGCCAGGTGGCCTTTCTTGGGAGAGCCCATTTTGCCATATGAGGCTGAGCAAAGGGCGCTTGGATTGATTTCGCCTTTTGGCGAGCCATGTGATTTGCCTCATGTGACTTTGGTTGAACCGATGGCAATGGATGCATGGCTTACAGAGGACATGATAGAAGGGGCCAGGCTCCCGAATCTACCATGGCCTACTGACTTTCACCCTACAATTCAGGTGAGTCATTGTTATTTAGTTTTATGAAGGCGAAATAACTTGTATTGATTGTTTGTTGACTCATTGTTTGATACTTAGGTACTAAAAACATGGTTGTCCACAAGAGCGGGCATGAGCTTGCAGAGTGGTAGCACCCGGTCGGAAATCATTGAGGTGGTGAAGGGACGTCTAACGCTAGAAGCGGAGATGAAAGGGCGCGGGGAACGTATTTTGCTACGGGACCCAACAGGTCGTAGTCTACACCAACATCTATTGCATAGCAACCCGGGTAGCTGCTGGCACTTCACATCAAAGCAAGCAAGCAATGGTGCACTACCACTAGACGGTTGGGTGTCAGGACGGGAGGAGATTGCCGCCGTTGCTCCTTTCATTGAGAGGCATGTTATCTTCAGCCATTGGGAAAGGTAAGATATTTGGATATATTATTAATGATGTTATTTATCCTTATCATCACCTAGCTATGATGATGTATGTGCATGCGTTGCTTTGAAGGTACGCCACAGAGGTGGCGGAGAACACGAGGTGCTTGCTGGATGACGCGTACTCTAGAGTCCTTGAGATGAATCGCCTTCAAGGATTTGGCTATCATCCAAACAACGAGGCAACAATTCCCCGCACACAGCATGGCGGGATGCAACAGTCGGTGTACTTCCGCTTTAGGGCTCCTGCATCACAACGGGCTGACAAGTCTTACAAGTGCTGGATGGAGTGCATGACAGCTAAGTTCCCCTCCAGCCATCCCTTTGTCACCAAAATAATTGGTGCAGGATGCGATTGCCCTTTAGGTATGACGGGGGAGTGCGTGCACGTTCTTATGTGCGCTTTCACGGTGCACCTACTACCCCGTCCTGTTCACATTGTCGGGGCAATACAACAACCAGCAACATCGGTTCTATGCGCTTGGGCCGATCCCGGCAAAGGAGAGACATATGACGTCACCACCTCGCTTGCCCACATTCCTTTTATGCGGGTAAAGATGAAGAAGCGCAACAATCATGCACGGACTGGTAGCGCATATGAAAACAATAGTTCACGCCGAGTGTTGCAGGTTGCTGAGACTGATGGCTGGCGAAATAAGTTTATTTCGATATCTGACAAGGACATGGAGAGATTGAGCGATTCACGCAACCACCCGGCCAGAGTGGCTGCTCGCCATGCACTATGGAGGGCAGCGAAACGAGCACATGGGGCTATGTGTGCAGCAGAATCGGCATTCGGCATGTTGGATGGCGATCTTCATTTGGATCCTTACACAATTCGTTAACTATCCGTGATGGGGGATGAAGAGGCATGGGGGAGTGACACTAGCACCAGTACAGATGATTGCAGTGACGACAATGGTGGTGGAACTTCATCTTCAGACAGCGACACAAACTAAGACTAAGCCCCTTCTATTCCCCATTTGCTAGTGTGCTTGCGTCTTCCTTGTTCCTAAGGGGCTTGTATAAGTTGCACAGGTGACCAACAACGTTGAATATCTTGGCCAAGATGTCTGTGTAGTACAATGGAATTTTCTTTTGGCTAAAGAAGCCCCAACCTTGCATCCTGCTGAAATGGCGCTCGACATGAATGCGGAGATTGCTTTGCCCCTTGTTTCCACGCCTCTCATCAATGGTGTACGTCTTTCTGCCATTCATCCGTCGAATGGGTGCCACCATTTGACAGCCAAGAGCATGTAGCTGCTTTGCCAACCTGTCAAACCCCTTATCAACAGGTATTGAATCTCCCCTTTTCAAAGTGAATGGGGATGGCGATGCTTGGAAAATCTCAATATCAGAGATTCGGCCCGGGAAGGCTTCAGAGCTGCCGCAATAGGCGCCTAAAGGTGAGATGCCTCCCAATATCTTGGCTGTGTGATAATGCTTGTAGTAGCTAAAGCATGTCCTACTGGCCTTTCTGCTGCATGGTTGATGGATCCTTAGCTCTGTGCAATCTAGGATGAAGCGGATGCGGCTAGTGCCATACGCTTTCTTCCATTCCTCCATCAAGGGGCCTTGCATGAGCTCGACCTCAGGTACAGGGAATTCAGCTTTGAAGAACGTGTCCATGAAACTAATCCAGGTAACGAACACCCTAGATAGAGTGCCC